>PVIA01006306.1:0-99499 GCA_004024845.1 Tonatia bakeri | reverse complement strand
ACCCCCACCCCCTCCACCAGCAGCTCCTGCCCCGCCACTTGCCTAAGGCTCTGTGACTCTCAGAAGAAGCACTTTCTTATATTTCACAACCAGATCACCTACCCAGAGTTCTATCTAATATCCAAACAAACCCAATGAAAGGTGTCCAGGTAAGTCACAATGAACAGCACTTGTCTCCCCTGTCTGAGGGTTAACAGGAAGTGTAATCTTCGATCCTAGCTGCAGGTTCTCAGGAAAAACAGGGGATTCAAAGTCACCTAAAAATCAAGACACTATTAAAAAGCCCTCATTTGGTTCCTGCTAATGAAAAGCCCTCCACTGATATAGCCAAGACCCCCTGCCACAAACAGACCCCAAATGTTCGCCAAACTCTTTGTACATATGGTCACAGAGGAAATGGAGAGCTTTACTTACCCAACGTGTTCAAGCAACCGTCTCATTTTTCCACAGTTAAGAAGAGAGAACAGGCTGGCAGATTTGGGACTTGATCAAAAAGGAAATTTTTTTTTTAAACAGTTACATGGGATCATTAAAAGCACACACAAAACAACAACACAACCCAACAACTGAATAGGGAATGCTGTCATGAGCCACAGACATGATTTTATTTCCTCTGCACTATCACACAGAAGGGCAGAGGGTGATACAATGTAAAAAATAATAATAATAAAAGGGGAAAGGAAAAAGAAAACAAGGATGAAAAAATTACATTAGTTCATTGAAAATCATGCAAGAAGAGAGAAGAGCTAAGGGATCCAAAAAGAGTCCTCACAGATTTATTGCAGGATGTTGTCCAACCTCCCCCCCACCCCCACCCCCCACCCCCCATCCCTACTCCAAAAACTTCCTCCCAAGCCTAGAAAACACTTTCAGAAACATTTGCTGGCTGTAGGCTGGCTTGCAGAACACTCTGTATCAACAGAAGTCAGGAAAAAAGGCTGAACAATGTAGTCTCAAGTGCAGAAACCCTGTAGGGAAAGAAAAGACCATGTAGACACCACCACCCACCTAGGCCCCAGGAGCCAGGCGCTCTCCTTAGCCCTGCTCTGCTGAAGGGCTTGGTTCTGTTTAAAAACACGCGTCCTCTCTGGTCAAAACTTCGTCCAGCCTTCCCAGAACCTCTTTGGAGAGGAAAACTTGCCTGCTTTGCTGTCTGCCATGAGCTCTGCTTACACAGGAGCCTGCCAGCTCACCTTCCATTTTCTTCCCCCAGCAGGCATGTGACACAAGAGAAGACAATAGTGCAGGGGGAGGGGGGGGGACTGCTCAGAGAGAAAGAGAGAGAAAGAGAGAGGAAAAGGGGGTAAAAAAAAAAGAGGCTTCTTTTTTGGCATACCAGGATCTAGCTTCAAACTATTCCAGAAACACCATGTCCTGGTGGAAGAAAAGGTGTGCCAGGCCCTTGCCAGTTTGCAAAATCAAGCTGTGGCTCATGGCTCCTTAGCCATGTGACCCAAGAAAGCTAAAAAAAAAAAAAAAAAAAATCTCTCTAAACAGTTCCAAGTTAACCTAAGTGCTGTGGGGGTGAGTGTGGCACGGCCAGCCACAGAGAAATCACACTGCTCGCCCACAATTCGGATGTCTCAGAGGGAGGGGGAGAAAAGATGGTTAAAAAGTCGAGCTTACCTCTGTGGATGCATTGTTAACACTGTGTAATGTCAATACTTATAAAACATGGAGGACAGGCTCCTAGTTCTCACAGAAAAAGGGTTTGGCACTTCGGCTTGATGATCTGGCCGCCTAATAAGAGCTCATCCCCGATTGGCTGGCCCAGCAGAGCGGAGTGTAAGGCGGCCCGGGATTGGCTGAAACACTTCCTGAGCGATTATCTTTGTGAGGCTCTGGTGAGCAAGAGCCATCCTGTGCATAGAAAGAGACAGGCTAAGCTAGGCCTTTTGCAGCAAGAAAAACTTGGGAGAGGGGCCCCCAGACGCACTTGTCCCGCACCCTGGCTAGATTTCCCGGCACGGGCAAACCGGTGCAGCCAGACTGACCTGCTCCAGCTAAGCCTGAGGCCCGGGGGGGCCCTGGGAAGAGAGTTTTTGGGGTGAGCTGAAAGGGCTCACCCTCACCTGCCCCCCACAGAAGCGGCTCCCTGCTAGGGGGAAGTCTGGCTCTTTTCTAGCACAATCCAGCAGAATCCAGCAAGGGGGGTGAGGGGCAAGTGAAGCCGAGGAGTGGGGAGCCTCAGGAAATGAGCCAAGCAGGAGAAAGGGGCTGAAGGCAGGCCTCTGTAGATCTGGGGGCAGACAGACAGGACAGGCTAACCCCAAAAAAATTACTGCTGGGCAGCTGTGGCTTCTCAGACTCGGATGGAGGATCGAGGCTGCTGAGGGGAGGAGGGGAACAGTGTGGTCAAGTTTGCATAGTCATTGTCAGAACGCCTCCTGGAAAAAGCAGGCCAGAGAGCCATTTTCCCCCAACACAGACTCCATCCTCTCTCTAGTCCCCCTCAGCCGGCACTCCCAAGGAAAAACCAAAGCGGGTTCCTGCCTCCCTGCCAGGATGCCAAGGGGCAGCCCCCCTTCTCCGGCCTTACCCTAAGAAAAGCCAACTGCGCTCCTAGCAGGCCACATGCCTAGACCTACGAACTTCCCTTCCCCTCCCGGTCCCCTCCCCCGCGGCCGAGGCCTGCTAAACCTGTCAGTTAAACAAAAATCTGACTTCCGTCTGAGCCTGCTCTGAGCCTGCGATGCCTTCAGCTTCCTGCCTATTAACCCTCTCTCAGACTCGGGGCCTGGCTGGGAAAGACTAGGCCCTGGGATCGCAGAAAAGGCCTATGGAAAAATACCAGCTGCAGCTTCCCCTGGCAGATGCAGGGAGGGAGGGAGGGAGGGAGGGAGGGAGAGAGAGAGAGTGAGAGAGAGCCGCTGTCTCTCGCCTTTGCTTCCCAAGGAGGCGTGTACCTTCTGAATCCAGGGCACAGGCAGTGCCTCTGGGTCTGAGAAGCCATTTAAATCCAGAGGGAGAAAGCAAGATGTCAAGTCGGGGAGGGAACAAGAACCCCCATTATTAGTTAGGCCTACACCCACTGCTCAGCCCTTGCTGTCACAATCTCCCCTGTATGTATGTACTTGGGGAGCCGGGCCCTCGGTGGGCAGACGAATCCCACAAGCTTTATAAGGGTTCTTGCTTAAATTTATTTCCACAGAGAACGGCTTCTTTTCATCCCCTAAGGCAGATGGAACAGCTTTTCACACACAGCCCAGAGCCTGGGAGCACCCCCCCTCCCCACCCATCTCTGGCACTGCTGCCCAGTAAAATATTAACTAGTTTTTCAGAGCTGCTTATAATCCCACCCATTTCAATAGTATTAGGTGGTCTTTGCCTGCTTGCTCCCGAAAGCTGCCTTTGTAGTTGGTCTGTACCCTAAGAAGAAAAAGACAAATTAAGAGGATCCCAAAATATCCACGCTTGCTTTCTTTTTCTTCTTTTTTTTTTAAAGACAAGGTGCTTAATTAACAAGACTTTAAAAAAAACCACACAGCAAGCCGGAACAACAGAAACTAAATAAACACCAGTGTTTAGAGGCTTCCAGAGGGGAGGCAGCCATAGGCCAGGAGGTAAAACTGTAGCCCCAAAGTGCCCCGAGTCTTCTCCTAAAATTAGGACTCGTGGGCTTTCTTGTCCCACGCCCGCTGGTGCCTGCTGGTTCCCACAAAGAGAACAGAGCTGATGGCCTCCCCTCCCTGCCCCCACGCCCCCCACCCACCATGGACAACAGATGCCCACCGTGTGTACATAAATTCTTCCTGCCGGGAAACTGATCGAACAGGAGCAAGCCAGGAGGAATGGACACACAGTACACTGCAGGGGCAGGCCCCAGGCTTTATGACCAGGGAGGGGATTTTGTTGCTGCTGCTGCTGCCGTTGTTGTATTTTAGGCTGAAGAGGCCAGGATGCAGGGAAGGAGGCCTCCACCTCCACAAGGCCAGCACTCGGGACAGTGGGCCTGGGCCACACCCGAAGGGAGAGGCCTCCTCTTCCTGGGGATGGAAGCCGGTACAGAGAGACCAAAAGGGGCACAAGAGTCGAAGGCCAGCGCTAATGAGACTGTGCTTCCTCCACCACCATCCCGTGGGAATACCGTTTGTTTCTGCGGGTGCTGCCTTTGGGGAGGGGCGCGGTGGGGGGACGGACAAACAAATGTGACTGTGAGTTTGCGGCAGATTTCGTGTGCGGCTAACTTCATGACCCAATGAGGAAATGTGCCCCTGGCGCCGCATGGTGGATTTTAACCCAGGATTAGGGCTTGTTGCATAAGCAGGGGCAGCATCCTCCCCCTCCCTCCCCTCCACTCTCTGATCACTTGATCACTTGAAATGTTTTCTGGGGCAAAGAGCAGGAAGCTGCAGGCTCATTCTGGCAGCCCAGCTCTGTTTGAGGAATGCTGTCCGCATATCTGGAAAAGTGCATTCAGGCTTGGGACAGAGACAAAGGTATGGTGGCAGATGGAATCCTGGGACAGTGATGGATTGAAAAGGAAGGCCAGGGCAGGCCCAGTAAGGGCCACTCCTGGGCTTGATGGAATGTGGCTGATAAGAGGCCAGCCCGATGTTGCCGGTCCGCACGTAGAGATCACTCAGCGGCCCTTCTCAAAACCTCCCTGCACAGAGGGGTCCCAGCAGCTGCCGAGTGCTCACAGTGGGCTGGGCACTGACTGGCCTTTCACTCCCTGACTTCAGCAGATAGGGAGCATTGTTACAGGTATGGAACCGAGCCCAAAGAGGTGAAGTGAGCTGCCCAAGGTCACATAGCTGGCAAGGGCTAGGAATCAGACTACCGACCCAGTTATGACTCCACATCCGCTAAGCCCTGCGCCTTCCCTCGCTTCTAAAGAAAGAAACCAAGGAGAAGCCTGAGCTGTGTTTTCTTCAGGAGGGCGGCTCCTTTGACAATGAGCTGTAAGTCCTGAATCACGGTGCTGCAAGAATTTCAGATCAGACTCAGCAAAGGCCCTGAGCAGTCTCCTCTCCCGTCTTCAGCAAGACGTCAAGGGGATCACTTTACCATCTCTAAAACCAGGCTCACATATTCCTTAAAGCCAGTGTTTCTCAAGCAGGGGTGGCTTTGCCCCCGCCCCCGAGGAATATGAGGGTAGCGTCTGTAGGTCTGGGGTTATCACAGTTCAGAGGAAATGTGCCGCTGGTATCTAGTGGGTGGAGACCAGGGACACTGCTAAACACTCCTTGGTGCACGGGACAGTCCCCACAAGAAGGAATTATGTGATCCAACCGTCCCATTATACCCAGGTAGGGAATCCTTGGCTTACATGAAAAAAAAAAAAACCCAACCATTATGCGTCTGGATAGAAAAGCCAGCACAGGCCCAAACAAGCAGGTTCTGTGGTGATATTAATAAGCAATGAGCTAATAAAAATAGATTAAGCCTGTCTTTCTTAATATTCCCAGGGGACGGAGAGAATCGGGGGACAGAATCAGGCAGAAGGAAGGCAGGCAGAGAGTCTCAGTGATAAAGCTGGTCTCCAAGGAGAGGGAGGGCTGGCCCCAGCTCCCTTCCCCAGGCACCCTAACTAGCGGAGGCCTAGCCTCCCCGAAATGGCTCTCCACTGCCGCTGGCCCGCCGCCAGGCGAGCAGCAGGAGAAGCGGCCTCGGCAAGCTGCATCCCGAGATAGCCCGTTGGGCTGCCTATGAAAATAAGCACACTCGGAGTTATCGGCCTCACGCTAGCAGCAGGCCTCGCGGTCCGTTATGCAAAACGACGGGATTGAGGCAGAGAAGTGTTTTAAATATCTTGTTTTGTTTTGTTCCTTTCTGGCCAATCGGAACGGAGGCCTGCGGCAGGCACGGTGACCGAGGGCTCCTCTTTGGAACTCGGAGTCATGTTACAGCCACAAAGAGGCAATTAGGACTCCCTACCTTGAAGAAGAGGTGTCCCCAGGAAGGGTTTTGTTTTGGGGTTTGGGGTTTTTTTTTAACTTTTTTCTAGGAGGCACTGGCAGGATTAGGCAAATAGAGGGAGCCGGGAAGGGGGGGGATGGGACAGGACCCTCAGATCTCCACTTCCCCGCTCTTTCATTCCCGAGCAGTTAGTATGGAAAGAAGAGCAAACAGGTATTCATTCTGTTTGTTTGTTTCTCTCTCCCGCTTGACCAGTGGCAAGGCCTGGAGACGTTTCTGGTTGTGACATCCGGAGGAAGGCTGTACTGCTACTGGTGTCCAGAGGGCAGAGGCCAGGGATGCTGCTAAACAGCCCAAGATGCAAAGGGTGGCCCAGCACCACCCACAACAAAGAACCAGTCAGCTCCCAAACTCAGGAATGCCAAGGCTGGGAAAACCCTGAACTGGAGTGAGAGCTTCCACAAGGCAACAAACTTGTCTGAATTCTGCACCACTGTGCTCTCAGCATCTAACATTGTTATGACTATGTGTCAGAGTTCCGTAAAATCTCGTCCCCCACCCGGATGGTCTCCTGCTTCTGCCCTTGTAAATGCCTGTGCACGGGCACGCTACATCTGCACACACAGAGACAACCCGTGGTCCTTTTGTAACAAGTCAGACCTCATCCCTCCTCTGCACAAAGTCCATCAGTAGCTCCCACCTCACTCAGACTAAAAGCCCAAGTGCTCCTGGGACTCACTCCCCTGCAGCCACTCCGATCATCCATCTGTTCTTTCCACCGCCTCAGCTTCTTTCCCTCCTTCCCTTGGGCCTTTGCACTTGATCTTGCCTCTGCCCCTCCTCCCAGCCCATCTCCCCACTTCCCCAAACCACCTAACAGTAAGCCATTTCCCTCCTCTAGCCTCACATGTCTGTTTCTTCCTTCCTGCCTTCTCACCTGCTTCTGAAAGGATTCCCCAGCCCCACGCGCCATCTCCTCCCCTGCTCCCCCTAGCAGATGCCTTTCTGCCTGTGTGTACCCTGGCACAACACCTTTAACCTTTTTCCTTCCTTCCCCACATCAAGCAGCAGAACAGTGCAGCGGTTGGGCATGCGGCTGCTGGCATCAGATTGCCTGGGTGTGAATCCAGCTGCCCCACTTGCCAGCTGGGCAGTCTTGCTTGGGGTTCAAAATTCTCTCTGTGCCTCGATTTTCTCATCTGTACAATGGGAGCCATCAGAACGCCTACCTGGAAGCATGGAATGGACCAGTCCTATCAAGAACACAGCACGGCCGTACTTACGTAGTTGCTGTTGTTGCTTCCCTCTCTGCTTGCTCTTAAAAAGGTATTTTCTAAACGCTTCCAACTCAGTTTTCTTCCTCTTTCACCATCCAACTTTGCAAAGGAGGATACTGGGAAACACTAATAGCTGACATGTTCCCAGCACTGCATCAAGTACTGTTCCAAGCAATTTGCATGAACTGACCCATTTACCTGCCCAACTCTATGAGGTGGGCACCATTATCATCATCAATCCCATTTCCCAGACGAGTAAACTGAGGTAGGAACTACTGTAGTCCCATCCTAAGCAAACATCTTGTCCACTCTCCTCTGCCTAGATACTCACCCACTCCTTAATGCCTTTCTATTACCTGTTTACTTAGATGTCACCATGCCATCATCATCAATAAGGGACTGATTAAATAAACATTATCCCACCACAAAACAATACTATACAGCTGTGAAAAAAGAATCTGGGGACTTTTAATGTGCTGATGTGAAACAAACTCTAAAGCATATCATTGAGTTAAAAAATAAAAGTACATGGCCCCAGCTGATGTGGCTCAGTGGATTGAGCATCGGCCTGCGAACTAAAGGGTCACCAGTTCGGTTCCCAGTCAGGGCACATGCCTGGGTTGTGGGCTGGGTCTTCAGTAGTGGGCTCGCTAAAGGCAACCACACATTGATGTTTCTCTCCCTCTCTTTCTCCCTCCCTCCCCCTCTCTCTAAAAATAAGTAAATCTTTTAAAAAAAAACAGTATATGAACTATAATGCCATTCTTTAAAAATAGGCACACCTCTGTATGCGCATGTATGTATCTTTTTCTTAATAGGTTTGCTCATACATAGGATCTCTTGGAAGCACAGTTAAGATAACAGTAACAGGCCCTGGCCATGCAGCTCGGTTGGTCTGAGCATCTTTCCAGTACACCAAGGCTGCGGGTTCGATCCCTGGTCAGGCCACGTACGAGGATTAACAAATGACAAATTAACACATAACCAACTGGGCAAGCACATCCTTGCTGTTGACACAGACGGTTCACAGATAATGCACGGAGTGCCTCCTCTCCCTCTAAGAGCCAGATTTACTGCCTGTGGCTCTTGCTTTCAAGGAGCCGAAGCCTGAGCAGAGGAGGTAATGAGCAATTAAACAAACACATGAGCAAGACGAAATATCAAAGGGAGAACAATGCTATGAAGACAGACAAAGCGGGGTGAGGGGAGGGAGGCCTGCTTCAGGTAGGTGGGGGGAGGATTCCAGTGAGGCTGACATTGGAGCTGGTCAACATGGAGCCTTCCAGGTGGAGGGAACAGCAAGTACAAAAAAGGCCCTGAGGCAGGCTTAAACTTTGTAGCGTAATGTTGCAAACAAAAAAAGAAAAAGCCAGCGTAGCCAAAGTAGGCCAGTGAATGGGAGAGGACCTGAGCAAGGGGAGAGTCAGGAGCAAGGTCACTACTTCCTCCACCATCTTTCTATTACTCAGACTACTCCAGAATGTTCTTTCTATCCCCCTTCTCCCATCTAGTGCACACTGTCTCTGCGTCTACCCCAAATGAGAGCCCCATTGAAAGATAATTAAGAACATGTACACTCAAGACCCAAACTACCTGGGGCTATGTCGGCCACTACCCAGCAACAGAAGCCCAAATAATTTCCATAACTCAACACCTGGTTTCCCACCTATAAAATAGGAATAGTGCTTCCTATGTCATAAGGTTGTACTGCAGAGCCAATGAATTTAGGATATGAAAACACACAGCCCCCAGCTCTGGCCCCGGGAGCTTAGTTTGTTAAAGCATCATCCCCGATTCACCATTGTTGCAGGTCTAATCCCTGGTCAGGGCACATGCAAGAATCAACCAATGAATGTATAAATAAGTGGAACAACAAAGTGATAGTTCTCTCTCTCTCTCAAAACAAATTAAAAAAACAAACACAGCGCCTCCTGTATGACTTCTCCATGTGGGGAGCTGCTGGGACCTCTCCTTGAACAAGGCAACCCAACTATTTGACTCTAAACCCACTGCTCTGCAGGGCTCTCATCCCAACCCACAGAATCACCCCTCAACCAGCTGCTTCAAACCTGCGCCTCCAAACCATCAGCAAGTCTGGGCACTCTGCTTTCCAAATGTATATTCTGAACGTGGACCCAACCCCCTTCCATCGGCACCACCGCCCTGGTCACCCACAGAACTCCTCCAACCTTCTCCTCCCCAGTGGTTCCCATCCTCCACCCCCCTTGACTGTTCAGTCACCTGGGGATTCTGCTCCGATTCTGCAGCTAGAGTGCATGCTACCCCCAAGGGGATCATACTGGGCAGACCAGACTACGAGTCCTGTTCTGACTGGTCTCGTGCCTCCCCTCCGGCTCTCTTCCGGGCTCTTCAGCCAGCGATAGCCACGAGGATTTTGTTAACAAGATGTCACTTGCCTGCTCAAAACCCTTTAAGGGCAGCGCTACTCACGACACCCAAAAGGTGGAAAGAGCCCAACTGCCCTTCAACAGTTGAATGGACGAACAAAACACAGCGTGGAGCCAAAGCGGGTTTACCCTTGGGAGTCTGCGTAACAGAGTGCATTCTTGTATTCTTATTCATTAATTTTCGCATTATTTCCCATACGAACACCTGCGAGCCTACTTCTGCCCCCTGTACGACCTGTCCACACAATGGAAGATTACTCAACCATGTCACAAGGAATATGCACTGATACACGTTACAACAGGGATGAGCCTTGAAAGCGTTATGCAAGTGAAAGAAGCAAAAAGCAGCTAGATAGTGGTGGTTGCACAACACTGGGAATGTACTAAATGCGGCCAGAGTGTGCGCTCTTAAATGGTTAAAACAGTTTTACACAAAGTGAATTTTATCACACTTTTTAGAACCCTTCTACAGCCTTCTCGTCTTACCCCGGCTAAAATCCCAATCCCTCCATACGCCCTCCCCTCAACTACCAGTTTCCCTGGGGCTCACCCCGCCTGTCTGCCACCTTGCTGGTTTTCGTTGCAACTTCGTCTCTCTTTTGCCCTTGAAGTCTGCAGGTATTTGAAGGTCCTCATAGCTCACTCTCAAACTCCCCGGCTCCACTGCAGACTCTGCAAGTGCACACCCGTGGCTTACAGACAACGGCCCCCTCCCCCTCCAGCCGCTTTGTCACTATCACAGGGCTCAGTGTTTGTTGAAGGACTAAACGATAGCTCAAGCCATGTCTTCATACCTTCCCGTCATAAATCACATTCTTTTATTCCCCTGGTCAACCCTTCCAATGGCTTCCTATGACTTTATTTTGTAATTCTTACCTGAGGACATTTTTTTTTTCATTGCTTTTCACGCGAGCGGAAGGGGCAGGGCATGGGGGAAGCAACACTGATTCATTGTCTTGTTGTAAGCACCCCAATCGGGGATCCGACCTGCAACGTGGATATGTGCCCTGACCTGGAATCGAACCCACAGCCTTTCGGTCTATTAGACAACTCTCCAACCAACTGAGCCACACTGGCCAGGTTGCTTCCCACGACTTTAAAACCAGAGTCTACAACTTGCGGCCCAGGGGCCAAATCCAGCCCACCACCTGCTCATGTCTGGCCTTTTGAGCTCAAAATAGTGTTTTACATTTTTAAGTAGCTGAAAAAAAAACAATAAAAATCATTTGTGGCATGCATGAATTATACGGAATTGCAACTTCAGTGTTCATAGTAAAGTCCAACTGGAGCACAGCCGTGGGCGAGCCGTCACTTACGGTCTGTGAGTCGGTGCTACAACAGCAGGGTCGAGTAGTTGTAACAGAGACTCTCCGTAGCCCTCGAAGCCTAATAAATGTTTACCATCTGGTCCTTTACAGAAAACTGTTGCAACTCCCTTTTCAGAAGAAAAACCTGTCGTCCTGCACATGCCCTGCAGCCTGCAGAGCCCTCCCCGTCCCCCGCTGGTCCCCACAGTGATCTCGTCGCAAATGACCCTGCTCCGTCCCTCTGTTCTGGCTACTCTGTCCTCCTCCCTCAGCTCCTCCTCCACCTCCGCCTCCCCAGACTTGCTCCCACCTCCTGTCCTAGGCACCTGGAACGCCATTTCACATGGTGGCCTCGACTCCTGACTCAGGTCCCATTGCAAATGCACTCTTCCCAGAGGCCTTTCCTGACCGTCCACTGAGGCCGACTTCCTTCTGTTTTCTGACACATCCCTGGGTTCTTTCCTTCCCAGGACTTAGCACAACATCCAAGCACCTTATTTTGTTGACTTACCTTTTGTCGGTGTATAAAGGCAGGGACTTTGCGTATCTGTCTGCTCACCAGTGTTCCTGGAGCCAGCACAGGCCTGGGGCATGGTAGTTGCTCAATAAATATTTGTCCAGTGAATGGCATTTCCTTCTCACATAAAGCAGTTTCTGTACAAGCTCTCCACTTGCTCACCTACGGCCCTAATATGGACTTATCACCTTTTTTGCACAATCTATTAGGTTGAACCATACGAAGTTTCAATTTGTATACGAATAGAAGTCGAATCAGTCATTTCATCTATGGCGACAGGTAGAAATACAATCAGTTAATTCTCTCCGTCGTCTGTTTACTCCAGCCATCTTGACTGACTATGGGCACCTCAAATGTGCCAGTTGTCTCCTGCCAAACCCCGTATGGACCTTTGCACTTGTTCCCTTCTGACGCTTCAGACCCAGGACCCAAATGTCACCTCCTCCAGAAGGTCCCTGGGATCACATCACGTCACCACAGTGGTTTCATTTTTCTTCCCAGCACTTAGCACATTGTGAAATTAGGTGTTGCATTTGCTTTCCAAGGCAGAAAATCTACTTTCCTACACACATTTGTAACCCCAGTGCCTAGAGCAGGTCCAGCACTTGGGAGTCTCTCGATGTTTATTCCTTTGAGTGAATGTAAATATCTTGAGCTCGGTGCATCCTTGTGAAATAGGTCGCTGCCCTGGCCAGGTGGCTCAGTTGGTTAGAATGTCATCCCAATACACTAAAGTTGCAAGTTCAATACCCAGTCAGGACACATACAAGAATCAACCAATAATGTCGTTCCACTTATTTAGGTAAGTGGAAAAACAAATCAATGTTCTCTCTCTCTCTTTTCCTCTCTCCCTCTAAAATCAATAAATAATTTTAAAGTAGATTGCTTATTACTGGTCCACAGAGATGCTTCCTGTGTACTTGCCAAATAACTGGCGCGACTTCCATGGGCCTTCGCCCTTCTTCGCAGCCCCCTCTGCCTCCACCTCCGTCCTTGTTACAAGGTCAACATCATCTTTACCTGAAAGAGCTGCCGCGCTTCCAGAGCCTCACCCCGGCCAGGCAGGCACTGGTCTCAGCACATTTTGCATGTTAACTAATTTAAACCTCCCCACAAACTCTATGAAGCACTGATGAGGAAACTGAGGCGCAGAAAAATGAAACCATTCACCCATCTGAGAAAGGACAGCAGTGAGGAGAAAAACGAAGTCAGAGCATTCCCGAGCTCTAAGAGCCCAAGAAACACATACTATGGAGAAAGGGAACCAATAGTTACAGGAAACACCCAAAGGCGATCGGAAACTCATTCAGCAACAACAACAAAAGCCACACCAAGACAAAAAGGAAATTCTGGGCACTGGGACCTTGGATCAAAACTCAACTTTCAGGTGCTCTCAGGCAACCACACTTTGCCCCATCCAGTTCTGCAAGCCACACCTGGACATGACCTTCCCTCTCC
This sequence comes from Tonatia bakeri, assembly GCA_004024845.1. Taxonomy (NCBI): domain Eukaryota; kingdom Metazoa; phylum Chordata; class Mammalia; order Chiroptera; family Phyllostomidae; genus Tonatia; species Tonatia bakeri. Next base: position 86,670 of record PVIA01006306.1, on the reverse strand, counting down.
CACCTCCCATCCTGGAGCCCTGTGGGGTCTACCTTCTGGGCGCCTTCCACTGTCGACTCCGGCCGCGGAGCACCATGCTGCAGAGCTGGTGGCTTGCTCGGATCCCCATTACTTGTGTATCTGGGCAGGAAGCAGCAGCTAGCTTTCCACCAGCCCCCAGGTCCCGGTCAGCTCCCACCCCCACCCTCAGCAGCCAGAGGGATCTTTTGAAATTTCAATTTGGACCAGGCATACCCCATCCCCCAACCTCCACCTCGAAAACCCTTCAAAGGTTTCCCATTGTTCTCAGGCCAGTTTCAAATCGCTCACGGAGCATTGGTGGGGGTCCGACGCTTACAGGGTTCCCTTCAACTTTGGGTCCGGTCTCTGAGCTCCAGACCCCAGCCGTTTTGGGAGGCTTCAAACCAGGCTTGCCGGAGTTCAAATTCTAATGCTGCCATTCACTCACTGAGCAACCTTGTGCAAATAACTTCAACTCCCCCGGGGCCTGTAAAACGTGCATAAGAACACCTCCCAGAGTGTAGTCAGGACTAAACTAGCTCCTGTAGTAAAAGGGCTGGTCTGCAGGGTCTCACACCACTTACCTATCACTGTTATAAGGAAACTCCTACTCATCCTTCAAAACCCACCGCAAAATTCCTTCCATCAGGCTAACCTTCCTGGACACACCTTGCAGTTCGTCAGATACCCTTGCTATACGTGTGTTGCCCTCACGGTGTGTATGGAAATCATAATTTAATACTTAATCCATGCATAATAACTGGGCATAAATTCCACTGTTTTTTTTTAAGATTTTAATTACTTATTTTTAGAGAGAGGGAGAGTGAGGGAGAAAGAGTGGAAGAGAAATCAGTGTGTGAGAGGCACATTGGTTACCTCTTGTACGTGACCAAATGGGGACCCGGCCTGCAACCCAGCCATGTGCCTTGACTGGGAATCAAACCAGCAACATTTTGGTTCCTAGGCCATCACTCAATCCACTGAGCCACACCAGTGGGGGCCTGATGACTTTTTATTTAGTATCTGTTGTGTCAATTCTGTATCTCCTAGGTGATGAAAAATAATTTGGGGAATGTTGAACAGGGGATGGCTGAATGAATCGACCCCAAGGTTGCCTGAATCCCCTACTTTCAAGTCCCATTAGCCAAGCTGAGTTTTATGCAGGCTGCAGGAAAACTGAAGCCCTTTGGGGTAACCAGTTTACAAGAGGAAGCCACAGTCATTTGTGTGCAAAGCAAGCTTGGGAGTGGCCCGAAGGAGGCCCGAGCAGGGCTGGGCCAGCCTACTTGGTATTCTCCAGCAGCTCTAAGGAGCCGTTGAGCAGCTGAAAGCCGACATGCCTGACGCTGAGGCCCCCAGGCAGAAGCAGTGGGTCACCCCAGCCTGGATTCCAGGCCTGCCCATCTTTGCCCCTTTCAGCCGTTCTCACCCACCCCTGGCTCTCCAGCCCCAAAACCAGAGCTCACCCTGACACCTCTTGTCACAGCTGTAGCCCAGGCCTCCACCAGCCTGACGTTGGAACCCCTGGAGGGTGGCTAGGTTCAGCAGATAAAAAAACAGGATGCCAGTTAAATGTGAATGTGAATTTCAGATAAACAAGGAACAATTTTTCAGTCTAAGTACATCCTGTATTTAATCTGGCACTCCTGACTCTCCGGCCTCATGAAACTCTTCCCAGCAGTGTTTTCTTTGTTACTTTTCTGTTTTGGAATCCTGAGTCTCCTAGGAAGAGGAACTCAACCTCTCTGACCTGTTTTGCCTCTGGGTAAGGCAGGTAACAGCATCGGCCACATAGAGTGGGGTAAGGATGCTAAGAAAATTATCTACCTACCCAGTTCTCAGTATTGAATGCAGATTTCATAAAGAACAGCCACTAGGCCCATCCTCCTTCATTTTTCTGTTTGCCATCTCCTGGGGGCCGCTCCACAAACCCTTCTGAGCTACCTGACCTAGACGGTTGGACCCATTTTCCTGGAGGAAAACTGAGGACAGCTGTTTAGTGGAAGGGCCAAGAAGCCAAGTGTCAAGCCTTTGGGACTCTAATGCTAAAGCTCTTCTTCTTTTTTTTTCTATAAAATTTTACTTATTTATTCTCAAAAAGAGGGGAAGGGCCCTGGCTGGTGTGGCTCAGTGGATTGAGCACGGGCTGCGAACCAGGCATCACAGGTTCGATTCCCAGTCAGGGCACATGCCTAGGTTGCAGGCCATGTCCCCCAGCAACTGCACATTGAAGTTTCTCTCTCTCTCTCTCTCTCTCTCTCTCCCCCTCCCTTCCCTCTCTAAAAATAAATAAATAAATAAAATCTTTAAAAAAAAAGAGGGGAAGGGAGAAAGAAAGAGAGGGAGAGAAACATCAGTGTGTGGTTACCTCTTGCATGCCTCCAGCTGGGGACCTGGGCCACAACCCCCGCATGTGCCCTGACTGGGAATCAAACCGGCGACCCTTTGGTTTGCAGGCCAGCACTCAATCCACTGAGCCACACCAGCCAGGGCTAAAACTCTTCTTGAACCTAATTAGATGAGAACGTACAATAAACTGTAAGCCATAGGAGAACAGGGTTTTTTGTCATTTTTTTGTTTTGTTTTTTTTTAGACAGAGAAGAAGGGAGAGAGAGAGGAAAAAACATCAATTTGTCATTCCACTTATTTACGCATTTTTTTTTGTTGATTCTTGTACTCTCGTATATATGTGTCCTGACTGGGTATTGAACCCGCAACCTTGGTGTATTCAGACAACGCTCTAACCAACTGAGCTACCTGGCCAGGGCATGGACACCAAGTTTTGTTGATGGACTCCTACAGCCCCGAACAGTGTTTTAGTAAGCAGTGTGTAAATATTTGTGGAATGAGTGAATGCAAACCCATTAGAGCCTCCATTACATAGTAAGACAATTCCCTCCCTCCCTCTCCCTCTCTCTCCCCCTCTCTCTCTCATTGTTGAACCCATGTCTGTCTTCCCGTGTTTTCTCTATAGCCCCTGCTACAGGAAAGTGGGATTAGGTTTAAGTCAAATGTCTGGCTTTTCTCCTACAATGAAGCAAAATAATGAAATGCAGCATCCGAAGGGGAGAAACACGACCACGGAGATGCCGGAACAGCCACACGGGGGGTTCCCTTGCTGCGTAGAAGGGGCTTCAAAGAACTGGACTCAACGCAGTCGCATTCGGCATTCGTTAAACACCTACCATCCCCTCCCATCTGCTGGAAAACCTCTATAATTAGGGGATAGATGCATTCCCAGGAGGAGAGGATTTCCCAGGGTGTTTGAGGGGTTGAATCCAACCCTGAGAGCCCTTTGAGAATAGGGAGCCACCTGATGGGCACCAATTAACTCTCTCTCTGCACGTCCCCCAACAGGTAAACAGCAGCATCCACGGAACCTGTTCTTAATTGCTCCCACCTGAACTGGAAGTCTAATATGATCACTGGGGTCAGACTCAGGATGTGATTTTCTATTTCTCGTTCACGTTTCCTTTATTTGGTGATAAGAATGAGATGGCTATGGGGGTGGGTGGTAAAGGAAGTCTGAGGTTTGAGACCAGTTTGATCAGGACCCACGCTTTTTATAACTAAACGAAAGTGACTTGCAGGTGATATTGGATGCACTGGATTCTCACCTGTGGGGCACCCTGGTCATAGATCTCAACCAGACCTGTGGACCTTTCTCCATGAACTTCCCTAATAACAAGCTCATTGGGAAAGATCCTTCAGCTTGAAGCACACTTCCTCAGAGAAGCCTTCCCTGATTGCCTTATTTAGAGGAGATATCCCACCCCAGCCCTGCCACCCCCCACCCCTGGCAGTCACCCTCTATGCCCCCACCCTGTTGTAGTGAGCACTGCATCTGTGAACAATCACACCACATGCTGTTCTTCGTTGGCCTGCTGGTCCCTTGGCCTCCCACAACTAGGCCATGAGCACCCAGAAGACAGGATGCCATCTCTTTGGCTAGTTCATTCTGGATCTCCAGGTCCAGAAGGCTGCCAGGCCCCGGTCAGGGCCTGTTAAAAGGATAAGTAGTAATAACAACTCACATTAACTGCTTGTTAACTATGTGCCAGGCCTGCCTCTTAGCTTTCATTCATATATTCGGTCACTGAATCCTCACAGCAAGGTAGCATCCTCAGAGATGCTGCCTTGAGTATGCCACCTGGCACTTGCTGCTCCCTCTCCCTGGAATGCCTGTCCTCCCAGAAATCCACAGGACCCCCTCTTCATTCAGGTCTCTGCTCAAACACCACCAGCCCGGAGAGGCCTTCCCTGACCCCCACCCCTAAAGCAGCACCCTCTACCTCCTGGGGCCTGCCATTCGGGGGATGAAGTGTGTCCCCCAAAAGATTGAAGTCCTAACCCCCAGTAGCTCAGAACGTGGCCTTATGTGGAAATAGTGTCTTTATGGAGGTACTCAATTTAAAACAGGGTCATGGGGCGGACCCTAATTCAACATGAAATTTGGGCACTGAGACAGACACGCACAGAGAGAAGATGATGTAAAGAGACCCAGGGAGGCCTTGCAACATCAGAGCATCGGAGGGAGGCAGCCACAGGCCCGGGAACGCCAGAGACGGCCGGGAAACCAGCAGACGCTGGAAGCGAGGAAGGAGCCACCCCTGCAGGCTGCGGAGGAGCACGTCCTGGCCCACGGCTCGATTTCGGTAAGACGATAAAACCCTGTTGTTCGAAGCCGCCCAGTCTGTGGGACTTTGTTACCGCTGCCCCAGGAAGCCAATACACCTGCTTCCTTTTTCGTCCCCGCTCTGATCGCCACCCGCCATTGCCCGTCTACATTGGTCTTGTCTACTCCCAGCACCCACACTGGACGCCAGTCCCTCAAGGCGGAGGCCCCGCATCACGCGTCTGGTACAAGGCCTGCGCTTCACTTGTCCCTTTGAGAACTACTTCTTGGGTGTCTGTGATGCGCCAGGTCCTGCTGTTGGAGCCGGGATATAGCGATGAATGCAGCAGGTGCTCAGTCCACTGAGCCACACCCGCTAGGGTGGGGCAGATCGTTTTTTTCCAAAAATGGTGATGAGTGCCCTGGAGAAAAATGCGGTGGGAAGGAGAATGGGGAGTTTGGAGTGGGCAGCAGTGAGAATCCGGGAGGACAGAGGACTCGGTGAGGAGGTGACAAGTGCTGGAGACTGGAACAGTTGAGGGAAGAGCCCTGGAGATGTCTGGAGGAGCCTTCCATGTTGGCAGTGGTTCCCAGGGGACATGTGGCCATTGCTAGAGCCTCAGAGATGCTACTGGCAGCTTTGGGTACCATCCTCAAGGCACTGGACAGCCCCCAGGACCAAGAATCATCCAGCCCCAATTGTCCCATAGCAAGTGGCCGAGAGCCAGAGCTAGAGGGAAGAGGAAGCCCCACCCCGAGAGTGCCCTGCCAGCACTCGCTGGTGCTGGAGGAAGAGCAGGAGGTGAGGCCTGTCTTGCCCCGTGGGAGGAAATGGTGGTGGCGGAGGTCAGAGGGCGCGAGCAAGGGAGGAACAGAAGGCCTTGTAGGCCATGTTAAAGAGCTTGGTTTTTATTCTGCATGAGACAGGAAACCGCGTTTGGGGAGTGCAGAGACAAAAGTGACATGTTCTAAAAGGTTAACTCGGGCTGCAAGGTTGGGGCTACAAGGACGGAAGGGGGCAAGAGCAGAAGTCAGGAGGAGGGCAGAAGTGGGGAGGCCGTGGAATGTTCCAGGCCTTAGGTGAAGGGGGCTCAGACTTACGGAGGGGGAGAGAAGGGGCAAGATCTGGGTCGGCTGACAGGGTTTGTGTGGATTTTTGAGGGGGCGACTTCAAGGTTTTTGGCCTGGGCAGCTGGGAAGATCAGACTGGTGCCTGCTGAGATGGGGACAGTGAGGAAAAAGGCTGGAAGGGAGAACAGTTGAGGGACTGGGGGACGACCGGTCATCCCAGTGGGGAGGTCAAGGGGGCAGCTGGGTGAGGGAGTGAGGGGGAGAGGATTGAGCTGAAGGTACAAATGTGGGAGGGACCCCAGCTAGCTGGGGTTTAAAGCCATCCCCCAGGATGAGATTGCTAGTACAAGGCGTCTAGGGGGACTAGGCTCAGGTCAAGGGCCCACCCCTGCGCTCAGTTCACCCCACTTGGAAGGTTTGGCTATGGCGGTGAACCAACAAACACGAAAAGACATTTCTAAGGAGTTGGAGAGCACCTGGACAGGGGTGTTCTAGAACCCTAGGGAACAAAATGTTTGTAGGAGGAAGGAGTGAGCACCTTGTCAAACACTCCTCACCAGTCAAGGTGGAGGAGGCCTGAGAACTGTGCCCTAGAAGTCCACAACGTGGAGGTCAAAGGTAACCGCCGGCATGCAGAAGTGTTTGGGCTGTCCCTGATGACCTCCAAAGGTTGTCACTTGGAGCATGTGAAAGGCGCAGGGGTCAAGATCCAAGTTCAAGCCAGGTCCTGGCATTTTCTAACTGGGTGACCTTGGACAAGTGCCTGCCCGCCCCAATTACTCCCCAGCATTCTCAGGGCAGATGACAGCTGAGATGTGAAAGAGAGAGCCTCTCACCTTGTAAAGGGCGCAGTGCCTTCTAGGGCCAGGGATTGTTCTGTAAAGACGCCACCACTGAAATCAGCTCTCAAGGTCGCTGCTCAGCTTCTGCTGACCTCACTCAGCAGAAAACAGACTGAGAGTTCTCAACCTTTCAGGAACGGTGCGTCCTTCTTAGTATGCACTCCGAAACCCCAAACCGTGCGGCTTCCTGACAAAGACACAACGCACGTATCACATTAATTCAAAAACAATTTTCAATAGGAAATGCACACACATGGTCAAGAGTTGAGACGTGGGAATTTATCCAGGGAAAATGCTGTCCCCCTCTGTCCCTTCCATGGCCTCCCCAGAGGCAGTCCCTGTTCCCAGAAAGTGCCTGTGCAGGCAGGCACAGCCCCGGTCCCCCTCCTTCTGCTGACACAAGTAGTGACATGCCACCCACGCTGCCCTGCCCCTCGCTTTCTGAGCTCATCAGTTTGCCTTGGAGAATTGCTTCCTGCCAGTCCGCATGGACCTGCTTCGTTCTTTTTAAATGGCTACCGCGTCGGTATCCACTGCGCAGCTGTGTCATAATTTATTCAACCATCTCCTTTCATGGACATCTATCTGGGTTGCTTCCAGCCTTTGGCTATGACAGACAATGCAACAATAAATATCCATATTCATCTGTCTGGGGCAAGGGTTATCCATAGGAAAAACTCCTAGAAGTGGGATCTCCAGGTCCGTGGGTCTCAGGACATTTGAGCTTTGGTGTAAACATAAGTATGTAAGAGTCTGTGTGTATTTAAATTCGATGTAATTGCCATGTGGCTGATGCGCATGCTTCTCGACTGTGGATGGGAGAAGGGGCGTGAGGGCGGTTCTTTAAGAGCCTCATTTAGGGTGTGTTAAGGTGGGGGCCGATTTTGGGTGACAGTCCCCGAGAGCTGAGACTGTGGGTGCTTCTGGAGAAAGTCTCCGGCTTGGGGCTGGACATTGTAAGGAACAGATGCTCATCCCCCGACAGAGCTGCTAAGGCCCTGCTGGGAAGACAGACGGAGGGATGGGATTTAACCATTCATTAGCAGAATAGATGTCTATCAAACCACACTGTATTAGCCCAGTGTTCAGTCCTTAGGGCGTGCAAAGAGATATTCCTCAAAACCCTAGAGTCTGGAAGGGAAAGATGGAGTCAGATCTCGTATGAGATTTAAGTTACAACACTAGAACGATCAGAATGCTGGTATGCGTATCTGCCAACCTCTAGGTTTTGACAAGAGAGTAAGAGAGCAGAGATGTCCAAGTTCATGGGAACAGATGACATTTGTCCTACTCTCCCAGCACTGGACAAATAGTGTCATCTCGTGTAAATGCCAGAACAAGCACCTAGAGATGGGGACACTGAGGCTCAGAGAGGCTCATCCAGTGTCGCCCAGCAACTCAACGGCAGAATCAGGATATGGATGCCGTTCCCTCGCATTCCAAAGCCCACGTGCCATGCACCACTCTGTGCCCAAGGAGAGTTTTCTGGAACAGGTCAAACAGGACCTGGTAGGACAGGTCAAGCTCAGAAGTTCAGAAAGTAGCAGGAGCCATTGCTGGGAGGAGCCACTCCAGCAGCCAGACCGGCCAGACCAACTCTAGGAGGAGGGGTCAGCAATACTTCCCGACCAGTGACCAGTGCCTGAGCAGCCGTGCGCTGCCCTGTGGATGAGCCTCAGGGTCATTAGTGTAAGAGAGGTAAGCCAGATGTGGAAGGACAGGTGGATGCCGCCCGATCCCCCTTATAGGAGGTGCCTCGGCCAGCAAATTCAGAGGGACAGAAAGTGGGAGGGTGGCTGCTAAGGCCTGCAGGAGCGAGGGAGAGGCGGAGTTAATGTTTAATGGTGAGTTTCCCTTTGGGAAGATGGGGAAGCTCTGGAGATGGATGGTACTGAGGGTCACACAGTGTGAAGATACAGGGTGCTGATGAACTGTCCACTTAAAGTGGTTAAAATGGTACGTTTATATTATGTATATTTTACCACAGTTTTGAGAAAAGTGCTGGAGAGTCATCCTTGCCTCCTCTCTTGCGTTCTTGTGTGCGTGTGCAAACACACAGAACCTGGCAGCAGGTCCAGAGGTCCGCATCTCAGCATAATTACGTCTAGCCCAGCTCCTCCTCAGCCCCTCCCCGCCCCCACTGTGACTTGAGCCACGCCAGCGCCCTCTCCTGCCTGTGTGCCTGGCTGTGTCCTCTCTGCTCCGAACTTCGCCCCACTGGGCCCCCCTCGAGCCTGTCTTCACTGACCCATCTACTCCCCAGCTTCGATATTTTTGTCCTGGAAAAGCCCCCTCTGACCAGCCAAGGTAGCATCCCCACCCCCAGTTTTTTTTTTTAATGTTATGTATTGATTTGAGAGAGAGAAGAACATAGAGGTGTTATTCTTATTTGTGCATTCATTGGTTGATTCTTGTAAGTACCCTGCCTGGGGATCGAACCCGAAACCTTGATGTATTGGGACAATGCTCTAAACAACTGATCTTCCTGACCAGGGCCTTACTCTGTCAATGGGCTCAGAGAGGAAGCGACTTGCCCCAGGTCACACAGCCAGAGGTGGCAGAGCTGGCCTACAATCCAGGGCTGTCTCATTCTTTCCTGAGCAAGGTAGGAGAAAACCTGCTTGACAGCCTGCTGGGCATCCAGGTGCTCTTCTGCTTGAGTGTATCCAGGCTGGAGTGAGGAGGAGGGGACGGCCTGGCACGGATTATGCAGACAAATGCGGCACCCTGGGGATGGCGGAGCAGGAACCCGGAAGAGAGGAAGAGACCGAGGGGCCTGAATGGTGATGATTTGAAGCAGAGCTGCCTGTCAGGCAAACTGCAACCCACATCCCTCCCTGCTTCGGTGCCCAGCAAGTCTGGGAGCCAGCTACCTGCTGCAGGAAGCCCTTGCTCCTGGAACATGTAACTAATGTGAGCCAACTAAGATAGCTTACTAGTCAAGGTTAATACGTTGCTTGTCTGCACTTACTTCAAGGCCCTTGCTTTGCTGTGCCCACCAGTCCAAAGCTATATGTCAAAAGCTGTCAATTCTGCCCTGGCTGGTGTAGCTCAGTGGATTGAGTGCTGGCCTGCAAACCAAAGGGTCGCTGGTTTGATTCCCAGTCAGGGTACATTCCTGGGTTGTGGGCCAGGTCCCCAGTAGGGGGTGTACGAGAGGCAACCACACATTGATGTTTCTCTCCCTCTCTTCCCCTCTGTCTAAAATAAATAAATAAATAAATAAAATCTTTTTTTTAAGCTGTCAATTCTAACCAGTTCCCTGTCTCTTGAGACCTGTCTTGAAATCACCGTGTTTAAGAGCCTAAAACCCTGTTAAGTTCCCTCCCCTGACTTCTTCCTTCTGAGATACTACTGACTCAACATACTTTTGCTTGAACAACGGGTTTTTCTGGTGATTGCTGACATTGGAGTCTCTCTCTTTTTTTAATAGTAATCCAGCTTTATCCTAACAAAGCCACTGCCTGTTATAGAAACTTACACGGGCAAGCCCATTCTGATGTCAGCCTGTTAAGCATGAATCACACACTGTAAGATTGCCCTGGAACACCCCTCTCTGACATCACCGTTGGTCCAACCTGGCCAGCTCCCCCTCTTCCACTGGGACAAAATAACTGTTTCTTTGAGCTCCAGATGAGGTAACTGTTAAGAGGTAAATTGTATGCAAAACATTCCTCTTCAATTGCTAGAATCACACTTACTTTACCGAGTGGACTGGGTGACCCACTCTTTCTGCTTTGCCCTGGGTTGTCCAAATTTTAAAACTGAAAATCTTGCCCTGCCCAGTGTGGCTCAGTTGGCTGAAGCATCAGCCTGTACACCGAAGGGGACAGGTTCGATCCTGGGTTGGGGTGCATATGAGAAGGCAACTAATTGATGTCTCTTTCCCACCCCCATCCCGAAAGCAGTGAAAATATGTCCTCAGGTGAGGATAAGAAATTAAAAAAAAACAAACACAACAACTGAAAATCTCACATTCCAAAAACCCATCCACCCCAGGCACACTGGGACAGTTGGTCATGCACACTGGGACCGAGGCTGGTCCCAGGACCAGTGGGGACAAGTGGCCATTGCTCCTTTCCTCCAGCTCAAGTGGGATGGGAGCAGACTCAGGCACATTTTAATTAGTGAAAAAGAGAGAGAATGTTTCCAGAAGGGTGCACAGGAACGAAACGGGCAGCTGGGGTTGCTTCTGGGGACGAGAGCTGGGACCCGGGGCTGGAGGGGGACGAGGGGAGACTCACTCCTCACTCTTTTGAATTCTGTTCAAACCCAGTTAAAAATAAAATGTTAACACGCGTGGGTTTCTTTGCAAAGTGTGCCGATCCATGTATTTGGGTGCATTCAAGTGCGGTAGAATGAGGATCCACTGCTTCCGTCTCTCAGCCTGCACGGAGGCCTCCGAGTTAATCTGCTTTTCTGACCGGAGGCTCTCAGTTTCTGGAGTGCAGAAATGTGCCTGCTCCACGGTCCCCCTGCAGCTCACGCCTAGGTAACACTTAGTAAACTAATCCTCTATTTGTTCATTAATTCTGGGGGCAGGAGGGTGTAGACTGAAAAATTTGAAAAGTTAAACTTCTCCCAATGCTTGCACTACAGGCCCACTGTAAATTGCTTATTAATTCTCTTACCTCCTGGCAAGCATTTATGTTTTTATATATTAATTTGTTCTCGCTTAAGGGGAAGAAAATTCTGTTGCTGTAACAAAATTAGGCTTTTCAGCAAACCTGCCTGCACCCTGTCCCCTCCTTAGTGCTGAGTGGGATCTACCCTAGCAGCTTAGAAGGCAGCCTCTCTGGGGTGGGGGTTTCGGGGGTGGGGGATTGGGGCTAGGGGGAGGCTAGGGAGGCCCCGAGTCCCACATTTAAGGAGGCGCTTGCCCTCAGGTGCCCACACTGCACTAGCACAACTCTGAGCGCCAGTTGCCTCCTTAACTGCTGTCTTCTGAGTGTCTCCTTGCCCCACCTGGCCCCAGCCCAGCTTTCCAGTCCAGGGCTGCAGTCCTGGCTCTGCAACTGACCTGGAGATGGCCAGGCCCAACGACATTTGGCATCCCAGAAACCATGAAGTGGGCAACAGGGTGAGCTTTAGATGAGACGGTACTCCTGAAAGGATTTCCACACACTGCAAGTGCTTAACTGTTTGCTGCCCCTTCTTACCATTTCTTCCCAGGGCCAAGTGCTTTTGGTGGTTTTTCTAGTTTCATCCTTATTGTCACGATATAAGCCTTTTTTTTTAGTTTTTTTTTTATTTCATTTGAGAGAAAGGAGAAGAGAGAGAGAGAAACATCAATTGGTTGCCTCCTGAATGCGCTCTGACTGGGGATCAAACCCCAACCTAGGTATGTGCCCTGATTGGGAATCAAACTGGTGACCTTTTGGTGCACGGGATGATACTCCAACCAACTGAGCCACACCAGCCAGGGCGGCGTAGCGATTCTGCTTCTGCAGTTGAGGAAACCAGGCTCAGAGTGCAGCAGAGCCAAGCTCCGAACCCCAGTGCTCTCTGCCCTCAGCATTTTCCCCACTCCCCAAAATGCTGGAGGCTTCATTATAAACAGCAAGATGGTGTTTCTGGTTTAGGGGTTTTCAATCCTCACTGGGCATCAGTATCACCTGAGGAGATTTTGAAAGCACAGATGCTTCCAGAAATTCTGGATTAATTGATCTGGGGAGAGGGCCAGGCTCGAATCGTTTTGAAAGAGCCCCAACTGATTCTACCATGCAGCCGGGATTGAGAACCACAGTTTTAGAGCAGTAAAGCTTTAAACTAGCTCTAAAGAGAACTCGAAGGGGTATTTCTGGGTTTCAGCCACTGAGATACGTGTGTCTGCACATGCGTGCACACGCACATCGGCTCCAGGTGCAGCTTTGTAGTCGGAAAGATAATCTTTTTCAATTCCAAGTTCCCTCTGCAAACAGCTATGCTTTATGGGAAATAACTACCTCTCTAAGCTGACTTGAGCATATATCAATCACCTGAAGGGTTTGTTAAACAATAATGGAGGGATCCACTCCAGATCTTAATCAAAAGGTCGGGTGGGGCTGAGAATGTGCATTTCTAGCAAGTTCCCAGGTGTGGCCACTGGTCCAGGGAAGTGCATTGAGACCCGCTGCTCTGAGTTGATTGCTATCACTGACAACCGTGATGAGCTTTCCCGTGTGCTATTTTAGATCAACTCTTGATGCCTGCAAGGTGCATCTGATTGCAGCCTCACAGCAGTGGGGTCCCAATTATTCTCATTATTTTATAGATGAGACGAGACGACCAAACCTCCCAAACATTAAGTGACTTGTCCAGAATCACACAGCCAGAAAGTTGTCTAAAGTCTGGTTTTGAATGCTGGCCTAACTAAACACAGGAAAAAACCCACGCAACCACCTTATTTCTTTTTTTTTTCCACCTTATTTCTAGGCATCAAAGCAAGCACTCCCATCACCTGCAAGTCCACATTGCACAAACTAAGGCTACTTTACTATAGGCAAAAGCCTTTTCTCCTCTTTCTCTAACTTCAGCTTCTTGCATAACAGGCTTCGTTAAACTCCGTGGAGGAATGGCGCCCCCTGGTGACTCTTTGGAGAGCAGCGTTCCGCTCTCTTGGCTGGGTGCTCAGTTCTGAGTCATCAGCATTCTTTAGCCCCATTACTAACATGGAAAATATTACTCAGTCCGTCCCATCATCAGAAAACTCAGGGTGTTGAAAGGGGGTGGGGACTTCAGAGCTGAGGAATGTAAAGGAAGGGCGGTGGACCGGTCCCTGGGGAGCTCAGGGCGCTGGGGTAAATGGATAAAGATGGTGAATGCAAGCTGAGAACAATCAGGACTTTGACCTTTTGACCTTCCCAAGGATCCTGCTGAGGAATTTGCAGGACTAAACCTCATAAGATTGTTATAAAAATGCCATGTGTTCTCTGAATGCCAGTTCAGGCTTCATGATCTGGTCCATTCGTTCATTCATTTATTCAGCAGGTTTTTTTTTTTTTTTGAAAGCCTACTATGTGCCAGTACTATTCTAGGTGATGGGGATGCAGAAATAAACAGAGCAGCCTGAATCCCTGTTTTGATGAATGCCCTCCCAGCAAAGAATGATCAATGAGTGAGTGAATGAATAAAACAGAAAAATAAGGAAGGAGGTCTCCAGACCTCACTGGGAAGAAGATGTTTAACGAAAAGTTTAGCCCTGGCTGGTGTGGCTCAGTGGATTAAATGCCAGCTTGGGAATCAAAGGGTCACTGGTTCGATTCCCAATCAGGGCACATGCCTGGGTTGCGGGTCAGGTTCCCAGGAGGGGGAGCATAAGAAGCAACCACACATTGATGTTTTTTTCTCCCTTTCTTTCTTGCTCCCTTCACCTCTCTCTAAAGATAAATACAATCTTAAAAAAAAAAAGAGCCCTGGCTGGTGTGGCTTAGCAGTTTGAGGACTGGCCTGAGAACCAAAGGGTCGCTGGTTCAATTCCCAGTCAAGGCACATGCCTGGGTTGCAGGCCAGGTCCCCAGTTGGGGGCACCACAAGAGGCAACCACACATTGATGATTCTCTCCCTCTCTTTTTTCCTCCCTTACCCTCTGTCTAAAAATAAATAAATAAAAATTTAAATAAAAAAAAAGAAAACCTTTAGGGAGGAGAGGTAAAGAGAGAAGCAGTTATTTGAGGGAAGAATGTTTCAGGAAGAGACAATGGTAAGAGCAAAGGCCCTGGGGCATGCATGTTGGACACATTTGAGGACTTGAACTAGGTTCTAGGTAACAGAGTGGGATGTATATTTTTATTAACCAGGATCCACTTGCCCTGTCATTATAATGGATTCATTTTCATTAAATAGACTTATTTTCAAAAATGTATTTATTTCAGTCTGATCAGGGTGGTTTGAGGAGAGAACAGGAGGTGAGAAAGGGGAGACAGCCACTATAAACAAGCCTTTGAGAACTTTTACTAAAAAAAACGGAGCAGAAAAACAAGCCGTCCCTGGAATGCCATCTGGGAGGGGTCCATTTGGGTTCTGGGTACTGCCCTCTCTGTGGATGGTCTTGCTCAGTGCCCAGACCTTAAATGGCATCTCAATGCTGATGACTTCCCCAGTGTCTCCTGTCCAAAGCACGTCCGAATCTGCAGGCTAGTAGGTCCAGCCATTATCAATTGTCCAAAACAGTTTTCTTTTTAAAAAATTGATTTTAGCCCTGGTCAGTGTGGCTCAATTGGTGGGGTGTAGTCTGGCAGATCGAAAGGTCGGCAGTTCGATTCCAGGTCGAGGCATATGCCTGGGTTCCCGTTTCAGTCCCTGGGCGAGACGCATGTGAGAGGCAACTGATCAACGTTTTTCTCTCACATCCCCATTTCTCCCCCTCTTTCTTTCTCCCAACCCCCTTTTTCTAAGCCCTCTCCCTTCCTCTGTCTCTAAAAACCATGCAAAAAAATGTCCTCAAGTAAGGGTAAAAAAAATAATAAAATTAAAAAATACAATAAAATTGACTTTATTAAGCAATTAATCAGGCGGTATCCCATCTAGCATCTAGAAGGACACTCCCCAAAACGAACTTCTTGACTGCCTCTTGGCTGACCAAAATCCGCCCCTTCCGTTTGACTCTGATGAGCACAGAAGGAGTGGTCCTTGTCCTCTCCTTCCCTCCCACTCCACATCCAGGAGTAGCAGACCCTGTGGGCACAGGTCCCGTCCCTGTCTCACCACCCCAGCATCTTTTGGTCTCCCCACCTCCACTAGCACCTCTACTTGCACCCCAGCAGGACTGGAGACTGAACCCACAACCCAGGCATGTGCTTTGACTGCGAATCAAACCAGTGACCTTTCGCTTTGTGAGATGGCGCCCAACCAACTGAGCCTAACAGGTTAAGGGGACCTTGTCTTTCTTCCTCCCTCCCTCCCTCCCTCCCTCCCTCCCTTCCTTCCTTCCTCCCTCCCTCCCTCCCTCCCTCCCTCCCTCCCTCCCTCCCTCCCTTCCTCCCTTTTTAAAGATTTTATTTACTTATTTTTAGACAGGGGGAAGGGAGAAAGAGAGGGAGAAAAATATCAATGTGTGGTTGCCTCTCATGCACCCCCAACTGGGGACCCGGCCTGCAACCCAGGCATGTGCCCTGGCTGGGAATCGAACTGGCGACCCTTTGGTTTATAGGCCGATGCTCAATCCACTGAGCCACACCAGCTAGGACTCCTTGTATTTCTGAAACAAGGATCCCCTTCCAAAGGAATTTTGCCTGAGACAATTTCCTCCAATATTTTAAAGGGTCAGTTCCTTCTCATCCTCCGTTCTCAGCTTAAATGTCACCTCCTTGAGAGGTCTACCCAATGTCCATTCTGAAGTGGCCCCCCAGCCAGATGCTTTTGTGCCAACAGAGCCTCCCAGCCCCCGCCCCCCCCCTCGCAAGCTGCAGTCAATCTCTACAATTCTAGTGCTCAGCCCCTGCCACCCAGGTCCAGACCTAGCATCCAACCCTGGCCTTTCAGAAGCCTGGCTTTTAGCCATTCCGTTGTGTTAATAAGCTACCCCATAGCCTATCAATACGTTCTTTTGTTTTGCTTAATTTAACCTGAGGTGGTTTCCCTCACTTGTAACTAAAGAATTCTAAGGACAATAGCCTCCATGGCTAGGGTGCCAAGAAAATTTTCTGAACTGTAGCTGAAAAATCCTTTAGGCCAATAAAATAGTGATTATCATAACGATAATAATAGTAGTAAATCGACGACACTTATGGAGCACTGTATTAGTATGCAGGCTCTAAAGCTGTACAAAGACCAAAGAGGACAGTAGATTGAACGAGACAGATTATTTCTCTAGTAGTCAAGACGTAAGGGAACAAGAGCTATTCGGGCAGCTTTTTGTCACCAGGCTTCTTCTAGCTCATTGCTCAGTATCCTCAGCATGCGGTTTTCACCTTAGGGACCAAGGTGGCTGCTGCAGCTCCCAAGTGGGAAGAGAGGGAAGGCCTCTCCCTTCCTTCAAGGCCTTGATCCCAGGAGTTGCTTCCATCCCATTGGCCAGAAATTTGTCATGTGGCCACACCTAGAAGAAAGGAGAAAGAGCGGGAGAGAAACATCATTATGTGACAGAGAAACATTGATGGGTTGCCAGCTGGGGTCCTGGCCTGCAACCCAGTTGTGTGACCTTTTGGTTTGCGGGACAGGACGATGCCCATCCCACTGAGTTACACCAGTCAGGGCAGAAACGTAATCTTCAGTGTGTACTTTAAAAAATATATATTTATTTTTAGAGAAGGGAAGGGAAGGAGAAAGAGAAGGAGAGAAACATCAATGTGTGGTTGCCTATTGTGCGCCCCCTAATGGGGACCTGACCCAAAACCCAGGCATGTGTCCTGACTGGGAATTGAACCTGCAACCCTTTGGTTCAGCAGGCCCATGCTCAATCCACTGAGCCACACCAGCCAGGGCTTTAGTGTGTACTTCTTTGTAGTCACATCCGCAAGGATAACTGTATCCTGATTACTAACAGTGTAGGTATACATTTTGCATTTACACAAATAGTCTTGTGTGATAGACTTCATCCAGTTTCTTTTTTTTTTTGTTCCATTTTTAAGGTCCACTCCCGTGTCTGTGGACATCTAGTCCACTTCCTTTAACTGCTCCCCTGTGCTCTGTGCAGCCACCACATCTCACGAGTGGGCTCCCCAGCACTGCTTCCACCTCCACCTCCCCGCCCACACATGTCCTTGCTGCGGGCATCTCTGTGCAAGCCCCCTGTGCAGTGAGTGTGCAATTCTGTGGCATCTGTGTTCATGAGAGGGGATGCCCAGTCATAATGCTGTGGGTGACAAGGACCTCCTGGTTGCTCTTCAGCATGGCTGCTCCCTCTTTTCACCCACACCAGCAGCCATGGGGGTTTCTACAGTCCTGGGAAAGGTATTCTATTCCTCTTTGTTACACCGGTAGTTGGACATCTGTTTTTTCCTGGCCATATCCATTCTTCCTTCTTCTGATCACTGTACTGTAGTGTTCTGTTGGAGGAACTACCCCTCCCTTACTCTCAAGCCATGTGATACAGATGAAACTGACTTTGCTCTCACTTCCTGGTTTGACCATATGACTGAACACTGGCCAATCAGTGTTTTGCATGTCTCAATTAATCAAGTGAAGGCAACTGTGACTCAAACTGGGCCATGTAAGAGCCATTCCAGGATCTCTGCTGGGGAAAAAGCTCTCTCTCTTCCCCTGGGGGTGGCTAAGCCAGTATGTCTGGAACTGCTGGAGGCCATCACTGCCATTCACTCTCTCGGGGAGAAACTGCTGGAGGGTGAGGCCCTCACAGAGGAAAGCAGAGCTGAGAAATGAGGACTAAGCCTAGGGAACCTCTGGAACCCACCGTGCCAGAAGCCAGGCTACCCTGAAGCTTTCGGTTACATAAGCCAATACATTCCTTTTCTGCTGAAGCCAATCTGAGTTGGGTGTAGGTTTCTCACGGCCAGAGGAATTTAAATAACTCACAGCTCCTGCCCCGCCCATCCTGCTGCCCAGCACACGGCAGGCCACAGGACAAACGTTTGCTGAATGAATGAGTCCATGTGTGGGAATAAATGAGACATGAGGAATGTGTGATGTAGAAATACTCCAATGAGCTCTTTAAAAGCGAAGGCCCATAAGTAAGAGAATGGGCTTAAAATTTTTTTTACTAAATTCAAATTCTGAAGCTAAACAAGACACACAGGCTCACTCATGGGCTTCTGCTTTGCTTCTTTTTCAGTCAACCAGGTAATCCTCATTAAAATAGGAAGGTGACTTAACCCAGGCACATTCATCCTAGAGGGGCAGAGACGGGACAAGCAGGCACCAGACTTGTCTCATCCATAGCTTTCCAGGGATGTTTGCCTCTGTGCGTATTTTCACAAAAAGTGTGTTGACATACGTAATGAGCAACCCAAAGAATGAGCACATCGGCAGCCTCCAGCTGACAATGATTTGAACTAAAAATAAAATTTTATTTTTTTCGGCCTTTGAATTTTGTATTCATGAAAAAGTCATGCGTAATGGATTTAAAAATGACCAAAGTTCAAGCAGAACAGAAGGGCCTATATGACAGGCCATGTGCTCATGTGCTTTCCATCCCGACACACGCCCCAGTTGCCTTCTCCAGAAGCAGCCACACCCTGACTGAGTAGCTCAGTTGATTAGAGCATCCTCCCTATAAGCCAAGGTTGTGGGTTTGATCCCCAGTTAGGGCACATATAACAATCAACTGGTGAATGCATAACTAAGTGGAACAACAAATTGATCTCTCCCTCTCTCTCTGTCTCTCAAAAATCAATAAATTAAAAAAAAAAAAAACAGCCACATCACCAGTTTCTCTTGTTACTTCCCAGAGAGAGCTTCTGCATGTACAAATTCTATCAGTCAAGGTTACAAGCAACATAGACCCACACCAGTCAACCCAGACAGCAAGGGGATTTATTGGGAGGCGATGGGGAATTTACAGAATAGAAGGAAAGATAAAAGCAAGCAGAACACGAGGGAGGCCACGCATGGAAAATTCCATCCAGGTGACTTGCTGCCACCTCGAGACACATCTTTAGCCAGACACTGTCTCTGCCGAGCACACTGTCTCTGACCCCTGACCACCACAAGCGGGGCAAATCGAACTCACTGCACACTTATCTTTGCTGCACTGGCTCAAGGGCTGACACTCCTGGGTGGGAGCATCTGATTGCCCAGGTCATGTGGCTACCTGGCCAGGTACTGGAGAGAAAGTCCTCTTTATTCGTAATTTTGAGAAATTTTGCTAAATTTTCAATCGTTTCAATCGATGCTCATAAGAACAGCCTAGAAAAATTTATGTTGCAAGGTGCCAAAAGAACATAAAGAATAACCTGGCTGGTGTGGCTTAGTGGATTGAGTGCCAGCCTGAGAACCAAAGGGTCGCTGGTTCGATTCCTAGTCAGGGTACATGCCTGGGTTGACAGCCAAGGTCCCCAGTAGGGGGCGCTTGAGAGGCAACCACACATTGCTGTATCTCTCCCTCTCTTTCTCCCTCCCTTCCCATCTCTCTAAAAATAAATAAATAAAATTCTTTTTTAAAAAGAGTAAGATTTTAAACCAAAGGTGGATGACTTTTTGCATACTCTGCAGCATTGTGGAAGAGGTTAAAAGCATCTAGCAACTGCTAGTGGGGCTGTGCAGATCCCTACAGAATTCAGGGATCTCTTGATAGTCCAGGCTACACAGAGAAGAAAGCCACCTAGATAATACTGGTGTCACTGTCCCCATCCTCCCCACCCCCACCGCCCTGGGGAATTTAGGTGATCCCTTTGAAGATCAGCCTCCCTGATGGGGGAGGGTCTGATTTGTTTTTATCTTTATTTTTAAGACTTGAATTTCCAATTCATTAAAAAGAATTCCTGGGGGTACCAATTCTCAAGGAGCCCATTAAGATTTGACATTGGGGAATGGGTTTTGAATTGCCAAGCAAAATGAAATCATAGCTATAATTATGGCATTGTACTGTTGTATTTAAGTAGCATAAGAAATGAATCACTGAGGAATGTTTGGGGGCTATAAACAGCAGAAAGTTTGATTAAGAGTGGCTTACATTTTTTCCCCAAACAAGGACTCTGGAAGCAGGTAGCTGCTGTCGCTGGGTGACTGTTGAGAGAGCCAGCTGCTCGGTGATCATCCTGGCCTTTTCCTCGTGGAGCAGGAAGAAGGCTGCCGAGGCTCCAGGCATCGCTGCAGTGTTCAGGGCAGGAAGAGGCAGGGGAAGGGCTGGAACCAGTTCTGTTTGTCCCTTTTATCAGAAAAGCAAACATATTCCTGGAAATCCAGCAGCATAGTTGGCAACCACAACTGCAAAGAAGCTTCCCAGCGTTTCAAACAGGAGGAAGACAGGGGTCAGAGGCTGGGAACTGTAGCTGGCTCAGCCAATGGGGCTGTATCAGCCCGAGGAACATCAGGACAGCCACAGTGTTTTGGAATAGCGAAACCCCTCATCCTTCCTTCAGTTCTTGCACCCGAACGGTGAACACGGCTATAATTTTTCCTGTCTGGACACATCCACAGGAGACTCAACAGTAATTCACTCTATGAGCTAGTAAGGGTTATTAAAATGCGGTGTTCATGAACTAAAATTAGCCAACTTATCCACGGCAATGTCCTGCCAAGTCCATCTGGCTGCCACTCAACCCTCCATGGCCTTGTCTTTGCACAAATAGCTGAAATTCCTACAATTTAAGGAAAAGACACTTTGTTATTGGTGTTATCTTGAATTAGTTATGCTTCTCAATAGCTGTTTCTATTTCCTGGGTAGAAAAAGATATTACACCCTATTGTGAGTTGAACTGTGTCTTCCAAACAGATATGTTCAACTCCTAACCCCTGTACCTGTAAACGTGGCCTCAGTGGGAAACAGGGTCTTTGCAGACGTAATCTGTGAATTTAGGATGACGTCGTGTTGGATGAGGGTGGGGTCTAGTCCAATGACTGGTGGCTGTCCAGGAGAACAGACCTCTGCGAACTGTTGGTAGGGGTGTGAAACAGTACAGCCCCTGTGGGAAACAGTTTGGCGCTTCCTTGAAAAGTAAAGCACACCCTGGCTGGCGTAGCTCAGTGGATTGAGCGCAGGCTGCGAACCAAAGCATCGCAGGTTCGATTCCCAGTCAGGGCACATGCCTGGGTCGCAGGCCACAGCTCCCAGCAACTGCACATTGATGTTTCTCTCTCTCTCTCTCTCTCTCTCTTTCTCCCTCCCTTCCCTCTCTAAAAATAAATAAATAAAATCTTTAAAAAAAAAGTGAAGCACACAAAATTACCTTATGATTGAGCAATCCACTCCGAGGTCTATACCCAAAATAACTGAAAATAGGTATTCACACAAATTCTCATACATGAATGTTCACAGCAGCACTGTTCACAAAGGCCAACAGAGTAGATACAACCCAAATGTCCACGGCTGGTGCATGGATAAACAGGAGGTGCAGCCGCACAGCGGAGTCTTGTCCAGTCATGAAGAGGAGTGAAATACTGGTACCTGCCACGGCGTGGATGGGCCTTGGAAACATTACGCCAAGTGATAGAAGTCCTGCATAAAAGGCCACCTATTGTGTGATTCCACTGATACGAAATGCCCGGAAGAGGTCAATTCATGGAGACAGAAAGTAGATTAACGATTGGTAGGAGCTAGGGGCAAAAAAATTAGGGAATCACTGCTTGTTGTTAAGGGGGACTTCCTTTTTAGGTGATGAAAATGTTTTAGAACTAGACAGAGGTGATGCTTACACAGCACTGCGACTGCTGAATACCGCTGATGGTTGATTTCATGTTATCCATCAGCGAAGTGAATTTCACTTCAGTTGGAGGAGGAGGAGAAGAATGAGGAGGAAGAAAACAACAAAGAATGAGCCTTAACAGTTATCGCTGGTGGCCATATGGAGGAAATCCTTCTACATTTGTATATGGTTATGGCCTTTGGGAAATATCTTTAAAAAAGATCTATTGACTTCTGAGAGAGAGGGGGAAGGACGGGGGAGTGGGGGAGAGAGAGAGATCAACTTGCTGTTCCACTTATTTATGCATTCATTGATTAATTCTTACATGTGCCCTGACTGGGGATTGAACCCACACCATTGGCATATCAGGACAATGCTCTAACCAACTGAGCTATCCAGCCAGGACTCGGCAATATCTTTTAACATTTGACGGGATGGGTTCCATTCTTAGGGAGTGATATGTAAGAACATGTATGCAAAAATACTTATATAGTATTGTGCATTGTGCCCTGGCTGATGTGGCTCAGTGGATTGAGTGTGGGCCTGCAAACTGAAAGGTTGCCTGTTCGATTCCCAGTCAGGGCACATGCCTGGGTTGTGGGCCAGGTCCCCAGTTGGGGGCGTGTGAAAGGCAACTGATTGATGTATCTCTGGCATGTCGATGTTTCTCTCTCTCTCTTTCTCCCTCTCTTAAAATAAAAATAAATATAATCTTAAAACAGGACTTATATAGTATTATCTATGTGTCAAAATGGCAAACAAAGTAAGTCTCCATCTGTGGGGAGGGGTTGAATAGATCATAGGATAGCCACACTATAGGATATTGGTGGCATAATATTAAAATATTCTCTGCCAGGTGACACTGTTAAGTAAGAAAAGCAGGGTGCAGAAAAATGAGGTCAACATGATCCAATTTATATAAACTCCTGTGTATCCAGCAGGCATATGAGTATGTTTGTGTGTATCTTCTTATTATATGTATTTGTATTGTGTATGTATCCAAATATTTTTGTGCATATGTATTTGTATGAAATTACTTAGGTATGGAGAAGAAGTTGAGAGTATATAAATTACAGGTAAGAAAGGGGAAAGAAACCCTGGCTGGTATGGCTCAGTGGACTGAGTGCCGGCCTGCGAGCCAAAGGGTTGCTGGTTCAATTCACAGTCAGGGCACATGGCTGGATTGTGGGCCAGGTCCCTAATAGGGGGCGTGCATGAGAGGCAATCACACATTGATGTTTCCCTCTCTTTCTCCCTCCCTTACCCTCTGTCTAAAAATAAATACATACAATCTTTAAAAAACATTAAAAAAAAGAGGAATGAAAAAGAGAAAAGGGGAGGGAGTAGCCAACCAGAAAAAAGAAGAGAAAATCAAAAAGATTTCATTAGAAAAGGAGCCCCCTCCCATATATAAGGTGTGGTCTCCTCAACAACTTTATGTAAAATTACAGACATGAACACGCACACATATAAAAACTTTGAGGGCGGGAGGAGAGGAAACCAGAGGAAGGTGGGCGGTCAAAGGTGTAAAATTCCTATGACAAGGTAAGTAAGTACTAGGGATGTCATGTACAACATGCAACTTCCCTAACCCTGCTGTGTCATACGTAGGGAAGCTTTTAAGACAGCAAATCCTATGACTTCTCATCACGAGGAACAAAATTTTTTCTTATTTTTTCTTTCTTTTTATTATATCTATATGAGATGACGGACGTTAACGAAATCTATTGTAATCAGTTCACAATATATGTAAATCAAACCATCCTGCTGTATGCCTTAAACTTATTTAGTGATGGATGTCAATTATTTTTCAATAAAACTGGAAAAATAACCTTTAAGTCATAAATGTATTCTGAATACATTATAACCAATTAAACACAACTTAATACCGAATTAAAATGGAATGATAATTGCTGTCTCTATGGCTTCATTGTTATCAATTAAACTGTGGCACCTTCTTTATGCACAGTGTATAAAGACGCATATTTGTGTGAACAGTATTTCTGGCATATAATTTTCCACTTACCTGGCACTAGAATATGTATGTATGCATTACGAATCAAAAACGAATTATTCAGAATCTTCTCTAAAGTATATCCAAAATGACCCACATTAATTTATGTGATTAAATAATTAGTATACATGTTTACAGCACCCACACCCGCAAAGAAAAGAGCATTCAGTCTTTGCCTGTTCAGCAGCGAGGCCCTCCAAGAAGACTGCTTTTGCCCAATAGTTTCCCTGGAATTTTGTGATCCCAAGAATGAACTAGGAGACAGATGGTGAGGGAGTTAGGGAGTAGGTCTATATTTTTTACCTGCTGAGCATTGCTTTGGTGGAAGCTTCCGCCCTCATTGCCATTCTCTGGTTCCTCTATTCCACATCTGGGTCCCTCAATTTCTTGTGTGCATGTGTGCCCCAGGTCTAGCCAATCAGAGGATATCATTCATCTGGCCACTGTGATTGGTTCAGGGTTGAACACATGATCCAATCTGGACTAATCAGAGAATTCACTTCCTGCCTACACTGCAGAAACTGTCAGAGGCGCTCCAGTCTTGAAACTCCCCCAGCTGTCTGCCATCTCACTGAGAAAGTAAAGCCCGCACGGACAGAGCATGGGGGAGTAAGAGATTATGACGGCATCTTCGAGCAGCTGGATCTGCAGTGCTGGAAGTTTGAAGTGCTTTGGACATTTTATCTCAGTTCTACAAGTCATAACATTTCTAACTTTTTTTTTCTTTAGCCAGTTTGAGTTTGATTGGCTCATGGTTCTGAGAAAGAGTTCTAACAGAAGGGAAGAAAGGAGGAAGGGCTAAGTCCTCGTCTAGCAGTTTTTTTTTAAAGATTTTATTTATTTATTTTAGAGAGGGACGGGAGAAGGAGAGAGAGAGAAACATCAATGTGCGGTCGCTGGGGGACATGGCCTGCAACCCAGGCATGTGCCCTGACTGGGAATCGAACCTGCGATGCTTGGTTCGCAGCCCACGCTCAATCCACTGAGCTATGCCAGCCAGGGCTTGTCTAGCAGTTTTTTAAACCTGGCTGCATAATGCTGGAGCTTGCATGCCTCCACCACAGATTCTGACTTCACTGGCCTGTGGAGTGGCGTGTGCATCGAGATTTCTCGCCCAACACGATTCTAACCAGCAGCCCAAGTTGAGAACCACGGACCCAGGTCAGGTCAGGAGTTTCTTAAACTGTAGCGTGCAGAAGGGTCTCCTGGGCCGCCGCCAGAGATTCCCATTGAATAGGGCTGAGTGGAGCCCAAGAATGTACATTTTTAACAAGCTGCCAGATAATCTAACACTGCTAGTCCGTAGAGCACACTTTGAGAATCTCTCATCTAAAGGACTGCGGGGAGAGGTGCTAAGGAGGACAAATGCATAGGTTAGGGGCTGAATGAGGAGCTTGGCAAGGCAGAGCGGGAGAGGGGTGTGGCCTGGAAAAGATGGGGACTTTTATTTAGTATTTCGGTGAATTTCTTTCAGTGTTCTTAAGAGATGTGAGGGGGAAATGTGATTCCTTTTTAATTAATTTTGGCTGTTGAACTGTGTTTCTTGAATGTGACATATCACCAAGGCTAAACCTGCATAGGTCTCTGAGTTCATGAGGGTTACAATTGTCCAGTTATTGACCATTGTTGCCATTAATTTTTTTTTTTGGTCCATTAGAAAGTGTATACAGGAAAGGGATGGTCCACAGAGATTTTGCTCCATAGAGTGGTCACATTCTGGGGGGTTAGCGCCTTTGGAAATGAGGCGGTTGAGGCATCTTGTGGGGCCAGACAGAATGATCTGTCCCCAGGAGGCAATGTTAATTTGTTTAACACATCTCCAAGTATTGTTTTGTGTTGTTTGTGGTTTATTGCTCTTCCTCTGGGTTCTCTTTGTTGCTCCTGACGAGTGGCACATCCATCATGGGCAGGAATCTTGAGTTCTATTTTTTTTCTCCATTGTTCTTTCTTTCATTGAGCATTTCCTCGGCATTTACTATTGAGTAGTCCTGTTTTAGACAAATCAAACCAAGTACTGTGGCCGAGATAGCTGGTTGACCACTAATATATCTTCTTCCCTCTTTCTTTAATAGTGGAACTTGTGAGTTTTAGCTGCCACACGGTTATCCAGTTGATAATTACATTTTATGAGCCTCTTCGGGCTGTAAGTCTTCTGTGACTAAATTCTGAGATGTTCATGTGAATTTATGTGAGAGGTGAGCAGAAATGATGCATGCCCTTTCCAGGTAATTCCATGGGAAGAGAATGCTATGTTTTCTCTTTTTCCTTCCTCCTGCCCTTTCACTCTGGCCTCCAGGATACAGATATGATGGCAGGTGCTGGAGCTCCCTTGGACCCAGAGACTGAAGCTGTGTATTAAGGTTGTCAATGCTACTACCCTAGAACCACCTGAGTCTGGATTGTTATATGAGAGAGAAATAAACTTGATTTTGTGTGAGACAATAAAGAGGCAGTTACCAAAAAATAATAAAGAGTGGCAAGTGCTGAGACAGAGATAACCCCATGGTGTTGTGAGTCTATAAATTAGGGCTTGCTCAGCATAAGCTAGGATGCTGACTGATGGAAGTCTTATTGAAGGGGATCCCTGAAAGGGATCTGGAAACTGGAAACTGGAATAGTATGGGACACTTAGAATTCTTGACTTTAAGTAGCAACAACTTACACTGATAAGCATTATCTTTAAGGAGTCATTAATTTATTTAACAAACATTTACCTATCATCTATGTTCCTAGCACTGTTTCTGCTGCTGGTAATATGACAGTAATTAAAACAGACAAAAAAGATGAAAAATTGAAATAAAATTCTGCCTTTGTGGATCTTATGTTCTAATGAAGAGAGATTTATTATCTCACAAAACAAGAAATTCAGAGATAGGTGGTCCTAAGCTGGTAGCTACAGAGGTTCAACACTGCCTTCAAGGACCTATATTCTTCCCATCCCTTCACTCTACCATCCTCAGTGTGTAGACTTTGTCCTCAGACTTGTAACTTCATAGTTGCAAAATGGCTGCTACTGCTCCAGGCATCATGTTAACTCAGTGGGGTAGAAGCACAGGGATTGCTTCCTCACATGCAATTCCCCCCCCTTTTTTTTCCTAAAAGGAAAAGTTTCTCAGAAGACCTTAGCAGACTTCAAGTTGCATTTTTCTGGAATTGTATCACATTCTTAATAAATATCACTGGCAATGGAAGAAAACAACCATGAGTGGCTTAAGTCAGTGGTTCTCAAGCTCTTAAACATTGTTAATGATCCAAATAGCTTTGGTTTGCATGATTAGGGCAATTGATATTTCCTGTATTAGAAGTTAAAACTGAAAATTTCAAATAAATATATATATTCATTCATTTACTTAAAGTTACCCTTTACAAATGTTTTTTTAATTCTTTATTTTATTGATTATGCTATTACAGTTGTCCCATTTTCCCCCCTCACTCCCCACCACCCTGCCCATCCCCTCCCACCCACATTCCCCCCTTTAGTTCATGTCCATGTGTCATAAGTTCTTCAGTGTCTACATGTCCCATACTATTCTTACCCTCCCCCTGTCTATTTTCTACCTACTGTCTATGCTACTTATTCTCTGTATCTTTCCCCCTCTCTCCTCCTCCCACTTCCCTGTTGCTAACCCTCCATTTGATGACTTTTTTTTACTGTTCATATTTTTAATCTTCTTTTTCTTAGGTAAGTCCCTTTGACATTTCATATAATAAGGGCTTGGTGATGATGAACTCCTTTAACTTGACCTTATCTGAGAAGCAGTTTATCTGCCCTTCCATTCTAAATGAAAGCTTTCCTGGATAGAAAAGTTACCCTTTACAAATGTTAACATAAAAATAATTTTTATGAAAAGTAGGTATATTTTCCAAAAAAAATAATTAGTGAAAAGTGTGGCACTGTTTTGCATTTTTCTTGATCTCTTTAATGTCTGGCTTAATAGAATAAGCTGGATTCTAATTTCTGCTTCTACATTCAATCCATTATGATGTGTTGTTTTGCTTGAAATATATGAAGAAATCCTGGCCTCACATAGATATGTTGTTGCAAAAAGAAGGGCTTCATGGTCCCGCTGGAAGGGTATCAGGGACCCTCAGGGGTTCTGGGGCCTACTTGGAAAACCACTGGCTTAGATCAATCAAAACTTACTCCCTGAGCTATGAAGGGTTTAGCTCCCACCCTTAACTCTGCACAACTCAACTTCCCTATAAACATGTGGTTGCTTCTGCTTCTTTTTTAAAAACATTTTATTTATTTTTTTTTAGAGAGGAAAAGGGAGGGAGAAAGAGAGGGAGAGAAACATCACCGTGTGGTTGCCTCTTGTGCACCCCCT
This sequence comes from Tonatia bakeri, assembly GCA_004024845.1. NCBI lineage: Eukaryota > Metazoa > Chordata > Mammalia > Chiroptera > Phyllostomidae > Tonatia > Tonatia bakeri. The sequence goes on along the minus strand of PVIA01006306.1, from coordinate 58,579 downwards.
ACTGGGGACCTGGCCCACAACCCAGGCATGTGCCCTGACTGGGAACTGAACCTACGACTCTTTGATTCACAGGCTGGCACTCAGTCCCCTGAGCCACACCAGCCAGGACTGCTTCTGCTCCTGAACAAATTCATAGTTCCCTTAGAAGGAGAAAGAGGGCAGTGCTGTTGGGCACTATAGTCAACCTCAGTGTTTGCCACAAACTGCTCTACAGTGGTGGTTTTCAAACTTATTTGACCATATCTCACAGGAAGAGATACATTTTACATACACTGCTCACAGGCATACAGCAGAAAGAAAGCTTTCATAAGCAATACTTACAACATGCAATACGCTCTGATATTTTCTGTTCCTTCTATTTTATTTCATTAAAAAAGAACTGCAGGCCATAACCCATTAAATGTGTTTCATGATTCACCAGTGGGTCGTTATTATTGGTGTGGAAAATACCGCTCTCTAAGGGCTTGTTGACAGACTGAATGGAGGGGCAGGCCCCACGTATCCAACAGAAGGGAGTTCAGTAATAATTGTCTCAAAAGTTGGCCAGGGAGATTCCCTGAGGCGCCTCTGTTGACCCTGCCTTTTTCTTATTGCCTATATTAATTTCTTTATGTTTGTCAGGGGGAAGTAGGCTCAACTCAACCAGTCTTAAGTGAAAAAAAAAAAAAATTCTGTTGAGTCAGAACAGGAAAGCCCAGAAGTTTTATAGGCTTCAGGCACAGCAGGAACCAGCTGCTCAAACGATGGGCATCTGTCTCCTACCTATAAACTCTGATGTGGGCATCATGCTCAGGCAGCAGTGGCCCTCTTCGGTTCTCCCACTTCAAAAGCCACAGAAAACAAAGAAAATTAATTTTCCAAGTAGTTCTAGAAAAATGTCCCAGTGCTGATGCTCATTGGCCAAGCCTGGATTACATGACCACCTTCAAAAGGGTCACGTGCCCACCTCAGGGAGGGGATGTTGCGGTCAGCCTCATCTGAACCACATGGGATGAAAATGCATGGGTAGTGGCTCCCCAATGGAGAATTAAGAAGAAGCTGTTGCTGTTGCTTAGCCCTGGCTGGTGTGGCTCAGTGGATTGAGTGCCGGCCTCCGGATCAAAGGGTTGCTGGTTCGATTCCCAGTCAGGGCACATGCCTGGGTTGTGGGCCTGGGTTACAAGCCAGGTCTCTAGTTGGGGGCACACGAGAGACAACTACATATTGATGTTTCTCTCTCTTTCTTTCTCATTCCCTTCCCCCTCTCTAAAAATAAATAAGTAAAATCTTAAAAAGAAGAAGAAGCAGCAGCAGCAGCAGCTGTTGTTTGAAGAAGGGGAGAGGATTATGACAGGCAAAACCAGCATATGCTCACTACCTCAAGCTCCACGAGGTAAAGTGTTGGGTCTTTTTTTTTTTTAAGATTTTATTTATTTATTTGTTTTCAGAGAGGGGGAAGGAAGGGAAAAAGACAGGGAGAGAAACATTGATGTGAGAGAGAAACATAGATTGTCTCTCATATGTGCCTGGATCTGGTACTGAACCTGCAACCCAGGCATGTGCCCTGACTGGGAAACAAGCCAGTAAACCTTTGTTTCACAGGCCAGCACAAAATCCATTGAGCTACACCAGCCAAAGCTATGTCATGTAAATTTTATGCCAATAAAAATTTTTAATAAGCATTATATTGCTGGATTGTAAACTTCCAGGGTCTCAAATATGTAGAATATTATACATTGTTGTCAAGATAACTAAAACACAAAATAAAAATGAATCACAAAAAAGAAGGTAAAGAAAAGGCAAGCCACAGGTTTAGAGAAAATATTCATAATACATATATCTGACAGTGTATCTAGAATATATAAAGAACTCTTGCAATTCAATAACACAATGATAAACAACTCAACAAAAAATTGGATAAGTTGTGAACAGACACTTCATGGAAAAAGTTATGTGAATATCCAATGAGCATATGAAAAGATATTCAACACCATTAGGCATCAGACGAATGCAAACTAACACCACAAGTAAAGACCATCAGACACCTATTAGAATGACTTCTTATTTTTTTAAAAGATTTTATGTATTTATTTGTAGAGAAAGGAAGGGAGAAAGTGAAGGAGAGAAACATTAATGTGTGGTTGCCTCTCCTGCGCCCCCTACTGGGGACCTGGGCAGCAACCCAGACATGTGCCCTGACTGGGAATCGAACTGGTGACCCTTTGGTTCACAGGCTGGCATTCAATCCACTGAGCCACACTGGCCAGGGCAGAATGGCTTTTTAAAAAACAAACAATACCATGTGGTACCAAGGATGTGGAGCAGCTGGAATTCTCATCTATTGGCTGTGGGAATGCAAAATGGTACAGCCATTTTGGAAAAGACTGGCATTTTCTTACCAAGTTAAACATACAGTTATTATGTGCCTCAGTAAGCCTATCTAGAAGTTCAGTAGCTTGATTGTGATCGTGGTTACGTGACTGCATGTATACACAGGGGTGGGCAAAAATAGGTTTACAGTTGTGAGTATGCAAAACAGAGTTATTCTTGTATTATTATTTATTACTTATTGTATTCTTTATTTGTACCACCACTTTAAACCTACTCTTGCCCACCTCTGTATTTGTCAAAATACATAGAACTAAAAAGGATGAATTCTACTATATGTAAAATGTCAACAGACCTGGTAACCTTGAAATAAACAAACAGGAAACAATTCAACTGACAGTAACAAGTAATGGGAGGATGTGGAACAGGCAGAATCCTCTTGTATTATTGGTGGAGGTAGAAAAGGGTATACCCACTTTAGAAAACTCTTTGGTGATTTCTTGTTAAAGTTGAACACACGTCTAACATACAACATAGCAATTCCACTCCTAAGTATGTCCCCAAAATCACCCTAGTGTGGATGACCACACAGACTTGTACAATGATGTTTAAAGCAACTCTCTTCATCACAGCCCAAAACCGGAAACAAGCCAAATATCCATCAGTTGGTGAGTGCATAAACAAATTGTGATATATTATTAACTTAGGGGCTTTAATTTGTTCACTTCTGTACTCCTTGTACCTAGAATAATCCTCTGCTTGGCACACCGTAGGGTTCTTAATATGATTGCATTGTGATGATTGTTGATTTCAAACAATTTGCATCTATATTATTATAGATACTGTTTTGTTCTATTCGAGACAGTATCTATAATAATGCAATTGTGTAAATATTTTCCCCTGTAGCATAACTATGTTATTGGACCAACAGAAAGGAAAACGAGACTCCCTCTCCAGTCCCATCTCTGGTAAGATCCCCTGTTGCCCCAAAGTGCAGCGGCACCTTGCTATCAGTGGTGTGCTGGGGCTGGCATGGACCAGCTCACAGAAACTGATTGGACACATCTCTTCCCAACTCCGTGCTTGGTGACCTCATGTTGGTAGCTTGAATGGGCCACAGTAGTAGTATTTACAGCCCACAGTTGAAAACTCTAACAAGTCAGGGGTTCTTTCTAAGATCCAGGCATTGGGCATTTATCAGCACGTCACTGTTTACTGTTGCTCCCGATCCCCGGCTGCCTCCTGGTCTCCTGTCGGCTTCTCGAACCTCCACTCACCTGTGTGACTGATCCGGTGTGTCAAATTCTCACCGGGAGTGTTTATTCTGCCTTCGGTAAAAAGACATTAAACTTGTTGACACAAGAGGTGCGTTCCCTTTACCTTTTGCTTTGAGAACGTTCTAAATCTTCAAGCATGTCATTTGCGTGAAAAAATCGACTTCCTTCTTTAAGGCATTTTTCATAGAGTGCCTTGCCTTCCTGTTCTAGCTTCTAGTTCGTGTATCTCACGGGACCTGCTGCCCGAAGGTCGTGCATTCTTAGGCTAATTCCATCATTTCTTGCATACAGAGTCTTCTGCTTGTTTTTGGTTTGCATTTGTATTTTTCTGGCATACATCTTGAATTCATTCTTGTTACAGGAGTTATGCTTGCTTGATATGGAAATATAGATCTAAAGCAGTTTTTGCTGAGAAATTTTAGCTCCATATTCTGAAGGATTCCCTCGTGCTGATATCCCCAAACTCTAGTTTGGTCTTTGGTAACGCTAATTAAATTTTTGAGCATATTTATGGACATAAAATGTTTTCCAGTAACTTTATTTCCAAGAACCATTTCCTGCTTTCTCTCTCTGATTGCTTCTCTTTAATTATAGCCTGTTCTTGTTCTGTGGTGACACCTTTTTTTTTCTCTGAGAGGTTAAATTTTATAAGCTCTATTTCTCAACTTTGGCTAATTTTTTCCCCCTGAGGTGCCTTCTTTAAATAAAGTTGGAGATGAGGTATATCAGTAGACAAAAAGGTTTTTGCACAAGTAATAGTGCAACAACAATCACCAAAACAGTAACCATCTTTCAGGTATTTTGTGTTGCTGAGGCTACTGGAAACCCGCCCCGGACATCATTTCTAGAGTAAAATAACATGACTTTATGAGGATAATTTAACAATATGTGTCCAAAGTACACTGGCATTTTCCCTTTGACCCAGCAAGTCCGCCCTCAGGTATTTCTACCACAGACACACCTGCACACCTCCAGAAGAAATGAACACTGAGGTTTCCATGGCAGCACTCATTATTGGTGACCGCAAGAGTAGAAATAACCAAAGTTCTCGTCTGTGGGGAGTGACGCAGCCCACACGGAACAGTATGCAGAAATAAAGGGTGAGGAAGCTCTCTTTTTACTGGTAGGGGATCATCTCTAGGATATATTGTTACATTTTAAAAAGTAGTGTAAAGAAAAAATTTATATAGAATGTCACCTTTTGTATAAGGGAGCTAAATATTTATGTTTGCTTACAGAAATACAGGAAGTATGCCCGAGAAACTAACAGAAATGTTTGCCAATGGTGGGGGAGGGAGAACTGGGTGGATAGGGACAGGAGAAAGTCGGTTGTCTTCATGTATTCTTTTTTATATTATTTTTATTCTTGAATCTTATGACTGTATTTTCTCTTAAAAATTAAATGGAAAAGTGCCCTGGCTGGCGTAGCTCAGTGGATTGAGCGCAGGCTGCGAACCAAAGCATCGCAGGTTCGGTTCCCAGTCAGGGCACATGCCTGGGTTGCAGACCACAGCCCCCAGCAACCACACATTGATGTTTCTCTCTCTCTCTTTCTCCCTCCCTTCCCTCTCTAAAATAAATAAATAAAATCTTTTTTAAAGACTCCATTAAATAAAAAAGAATAAGAAGATACCTCCAAAGTAGCCATTATGAAAAAAGTGACCCATCTTAATTCAACTTCAGTTTGAATTGCTATTTGAAAAACCAATTCAATAAAGCTTTGAAAGGAAATTGTTTTTTCATGAGCATAAAAAGAATGTGACTGAATTCATCATTCCCTCTTTAGAAATTGTAATGTGTGTATCAGTTTCCTGAGGCTGCCATAACAAAAATCCCCTGTAAACCTGGAGGCTTAAAGTGACAGAAATTCATTCTTTCGCACTTCTGGAGGCTAGAAGTCCAAAATTAAGGTGTCGGCAGTTGGTTCCTCCGGAGGCTCTGAGGGAGAATCCATTCCAGCCCTCATCTCCTGGCTTATGGTAGTTGCCAGCAACGCTTGGTGTTCTTGGCTCGTGGCTGCACCACTCCAGTCTCTGCTTCCATTGTCACATGACCTCCTGTATGTCTGTGTCTCTTCTGTGCTAAGGATGCCAGTCTTTGGATGAGGGCCCACTCTAATCCAGTATGACCTCATTTAAAAAAAATATTTTAAAAATTATCTTTATCCTCACCTAAGGATATGTTTATTGACTTTAGAAAGACAGGAAGGGAGGACAGACAGAGAGAGAGAGACAGAGAGAGAGAAATATCGATGGGCAAGGGAGACATCGACCAGTTGCCTCCCATACATTCCCTGACCAGGGATCAAACCTGCAGCCTAGATAGGTGCCCCATTCGAGAATTGATCCTGCAACCCTTTGATGCACATGATGATGCTCTAACCAAGTGAGCCACCCACCCAGGGCCAGTATGAGCTCATCTTTTTTTTTTTTTAATTTTAAATATTTCATTTATTTATTTTTAGGGAGAGGGGAAAGGAAGGAGACAGAGAGGGAGAGAAACATCAATGTGTGGTTGCCTCCCCTGCGCCCCCCACTGGGGTCCTAGCCTGCAACCCAGGCATGTACCCTGACTGGGAATTGAACTTGCAACCCTTTGGTTTGCAGCCCGCACTCAATCCACTGAGCCATGCCAGCCAGGGCTGAGCTCAACTTAATGGTGGGATTCAAGATATGCTATCCCCACACTTGGCACTTTGGCACATTGAATGTTTCAAACGGAAGGAATATTTTAAACTGCAGGAAGGACTTTCTGATTTTCCTCTGAAGCAGGTCCTAAGACCCTCATGTGAGAGGTGCCCTCCCTGTACCAGAGATAAGGAGCATCCTTTATCTCCAAAGACAGAGGGTCACTGAGAGGAACCCCGAAGGAACGGGCCTCGCTAAGTCCCCCCCCCGTTACTACTCTTAGCTCATACTGCTTCTTATCCTATCAAATTTCCTCGCAACTCTTCAACCATCATCAAATCTAGCATAAAATCACACAAGGGTAACTGTTTCTTTGGGTCTCTTCATTTCCTTACAAGGGTTCCCATGCCACGTAAAACTTACACGATTAAATAAATGTGTATGCTTTTCTCTTGTTAATCTGTCTTTTGTTACAGGGGCCCCAGCTAAAAATTTGGAAGGACAGAATGAAAAGAGATTTTTTTCCTCTCCTACATGAACTTGATTATATCAGCAAAGATCCTATTTCTAAATAAGGTCACATTCTGAGGTTCTGGATGGACACGTATTTGGGGAGACAGGGCTCGGCCCAGGACAGGGTGTGGCAGTGTTAACATGCTTTCTGTTTTCCTAAAATTCCAGTGTCTGCTCCATGGTGTGTGTGGAGGGGCAGAGGGGTGGGGTAGTCCAAGTCTGATTCTTTCTTTCCCCAAGCACCAAAAATAGTTGCCTGCTGGGTCTTAATAAGATTATGGTGTGATGGCTCTTGATTCTGAAATTTGAGTTATCTACAATACAATTATGTCGAATCAGCAGAACCCAGATTTCTCTGGGGGAACATGCAGTTAGGAGGAGCTGAGCAAGCTTTTTGGCTCTAGGTGTGGGCTCATAACCAGGCCTGGTCAATCAGAACGTTCTGTCATCTTGACCACACTGATTGGTTCTGGAAATGAGCCCATGATCAAGATAGAGCTTCTCAGAGCCACTGAACTTCAGTCCCGGGCTTTTTCTGGAGCCATTAGCACTGAGTCCCCCTTTGCAGGGGTTACCAAACTGAATATAAAGCTGAAGCTCCAAGGGGCCCCCAAGAGAAGAGAGTCTCTCTGAGCATGAAGTCAAAACAAAGGAAAATTTGCCCTGGCCAGGTAGCTCAGTTGCTAGGGTGTTATCTGGATGCACCAAGGTTGCAGGTTCGATCCCCAGTCAGGGCACATATAAAAATCAGACAATGAATATATCAATAAGAGGAACAACAAATTGAAGTTTCTCTCTCTCAAATCAATAAATGAAAATATTAAAAAAACCTAGAAGAAATTAGGTCCAAGAGATGGAGAACACTGATTCCTAGTGACATTGTTTGAGCTCTTGGACCTAGCTATACCTGGATTCAGCCTCTCACCTGGACTAACCAAGGATAAGCCCAGAACTCTCTTGTATGCTTAAGCCAGTATGAGCTGGGTTCTGTTATTCGCAACTCAAAGAGTTCTAACTGAACATCCTTTTATTTTCCTTGGATTTCCAGTTTATGTCTCGATGATGGGTACATAGAGAGGGTATGCTAGTGAAGTATGGAAAAGGAAATTTCTTTCACTTAAAAAAGAGCAATACAGACACGAATGAATTGGATGGAACTTTGCATAAACTATACATCAGGCTCAAGATGCAGAGTCCTGAGCAAGACAAAATATTGTCACGTCTATCGAGTATGTGTGTGTGGGGGAATTACTGTGATTTTTCTTTCAGTCTTCTCCTCTGTAAAATGGGTATAAACACAGCACCAGATTCTTCTTGTTGCTGTATTAAATATTACTATCTTGTTACTGCTCCCTTTTGCTGTAAATGGGAGTTGAGGACAATTCCATGAGATCAAGAATCCTTATAGAAGCCCTGGCTTGTGTAGCTCAGTGGATTGAGTGCCAGCCTGAGAACCAAAGGGCCTTGGGTTCAATTCCCAATCAGGGGACATGCCTGGGTTGTGGTCCAGGTCCCCAGTAGGGGGTGTGTGGGAGGCAACCACACATTGATATTTCTCTCCCTCTCTTTTTCCTTCCCTTCCCCTCCCTCTAAAAATAAATAAATAAAATAAAAAAAAAATCCTTATAGATTTTGGTTCTCTTCTTGTAAGCTGAAGCTTGCTTCATTTATTTACACATAATACTTATTTATCACCCACTATGTGCCTGTAAACCTGAGGAAAGGGGGCTCAGGTTCAAATCCCAGCTCTGCCACTGCTTCATCTTGGTCAAGTGGTATAACCCTCTGAAGCTTAGTGTCAGTAAAGGGGATGCTAAAACCTGCTTTAAAGTGAGAATGAAAGGAGAGAAAAGAAGCACAAGAAACATTTAAAACGTAAGAAGGTAAAAGACGACAATGATACAAACATACACAGCCCAGAACCACGCTTTGTGTTGGAGATTGCCTTCCTGTTCCCTGGCTGAGCTGAACTCACGCCACTTCCTTTCTCCTTAAATATCCTTTCCTTTGGACAGGATGTTCCTGAAGGAGGCCCCAAGGCAGAACATCACAGCTAACTTTAGTTTGCTATTTTCAGCCAGAATTTGTCCTCAGGTTGGATGATTTTGGCACGATGCACCAGGGTTTTGTGGGACACAAAAGTGTCAATCTGAGCCTTGAAACCAGGTATGCATCTGGGTTACAGCAGTCTCCAAAACCTGGGGCTGCAGAAGGTAGGTGTGATGCATGGTTCCTTGCTTTCTTTTTTTCGATGCAAGGTGGAAAAGGAAAAGCCCTCCTCAGGATCGTGCTCTAGGGAACTAAGAAGCCAGGGTACTTACCCAATGACTGCTTTATCCCTTTGGTGACATCAAGTCCCTGGCACTTTTTCTGGGCCGCCCTAGAGACCCTCAGGCTAAGACACCCAGGTGTGTGAGGCAGGAGGCTGAGAACACCTGGCACTGTGCTGGTTGTAGCTGACCCAGAGGTGGGCCAAGGGGTCTGGGGTGGGGCACCAAGAGCATCGACTACAAAAGGAATACATACATAGTTTGTAGAACTGGGTGTACAGGGGAAATTCTCTTTTTGGGCAGTGCTGGATCAAGGACCTCAAACGATGCCAACAGGACTTGGGTTCTCACCAACTCTTATTTCTTATTACAAAGGCTTTACTCTCTGCAGGTGGACCCTGGAAGCTCCAGGCTTAAACCTTTCCTGTGCAAGAACGTCAGTAGAACACGGAGCCTTTTTTTCTAATACCTGAGCTGGCTCTCAGGGCCTGACTCAGGTTGCGTGCCTGGTCCTCCTCTATGGCCAGGACATGGTGGCCCTCTGACCGACCAGTTCTGAGTCACATGCAGTGGTGTGCTGATAAATGTCTAACAACTGCCTTCGGGGGAAATGAACACTTTTACTCCTGGTGTGTGCCAATTTCTACGGTGTAAATACTCTCAGCATAGTCAAATCAGGTTACAAATATGACATCAACTTCTTTACAAAATTCCTATGATTTCACCATCAGCTCTCGTGAGCCTTTTGGAGTCAGCTGAAACTCACCGCTGGCTCAGAGGCTGCCCCTTTAGCCCAAGCTGTCGAGCCACCCCACACATTCTACGTGGACAGAGAATGGAGAAGGGGTGGTTCCTTAAAAGAAAACCAGGGCGCTGGAGCAACAAAACAACAGAACCATCAATTATACTGTAGCCTTAAGGCTGCATAAGACATGACCTCAAAATCCTGTAAGATTCTCATTCTCGTAGTCAGCAGTTCTTGACTGGGTTCAGCTGGGCAGTTCTGCTTTAGGCTGCTGGTGTGCTGAGCTGGGTCTACCCTGTGTGTTCTTCATCCTCCTTGGGCCAGTGGTTGCGTGGGGCATGTTCAACTCGAGGCACCCACGGGAGATCCATAGGCCAAGTCCAACTGTGCAAGCGCAGGGAAGGGTCAGCTCGCGGGACCTTTGCTAACATTCCATTGGCCAAAGCCAGTCACATGGCCAAGCTCAGCAATGAGACTGAGAAACGCCTTCCGCCCTCAGCGGGAGCCCTGCAGAGTTGCTTGGTGCTCACAGGTTAGTGAAAAGCTACTGTACGTATTGATTGTGTTATTCTGCAAATCTCTTTATTCACTTAATACCTTATAACATTCATTCTGGTCAAGAGGTATAGATCTATTTGCATCTAATTCCACAGAATAAACACACCACAGTTTCTCAACCACTCCACCGACGCAGCCATTTTCAGCTGGTGTGCCACAAGAAATTTTAAAATATGCACGGTATACCTGACTACTTAGTCAGAGGCACTGATCTCTTTTCCCTGAGACTGTCAAATAAAAAAAAAAAAGGCAACAGCCACCACAACAATAGCTATCTAGTGTGAACGAATCAAAATTATGCCTATTTTTTGTCAGGTCAGCAAAAAAAGTATTTTTCAGTGTGCCATAGAATTTTAGTAATCAGTTTATGTGCCATGAAATGAAAAGAATTGAAAATCGCTGTACTAATGAATGGATGTTTATACCAGGTCTTTTGCCTTTTTTTTTCCCTTTGAACATTTCTGCAATAAAAACCCCAGCACTTATATCCTTATATGCTCTCTTTTCTATAGCAAGGGTTAGCAAACCATATTTCACAGACCAAATCTAGCTTAGCACATATTTTTGTAAACAAAGTTTTATTGGAACACAGACCAACTCATTCATTTACATAATGTCGACAGCTGCTTTCCCACGTCATTGAGACAGAGGCCGGAGGGCACACAAAGCCGAGAACCTTTGGGATCTGGCCCTTCACAGAGAGGGTGTGCAAACCCCTGCTGTGTAACTGGGATCCCGCTATGAAAATGCTGGTTACTGGAAGAGGGTATGCGTGTCAAACATTTTAATCCACACTGACATCATTATCTCCCAGCAGTTAAAATATTTCTTCTTTATTAATTTTAAAAGTTATCATGCTTGTTATAAAGTGTATGAAGAAGAAAGCCCGCTCCTTCGCTGTGATCGCTGTTATTGGTCTGATGCAGTTTTTCCAATCAAGCTATGCAATCAATGCAGACACACAGTTCCTACCTTCCGAAGACAGAGAGAGAGAGAGAGAGAGGAAGTGAGAGAGGGAGGGAGGGAGGAAGGGAGGAAGAAAGAGAGAGATCATTTTATTCCTATAGCTATTATTCCACAAACACTTTTGCATTATTCAACCCTCTTTCCAATGGCTCATCTCCGGAGAGATCACCGCAGGTGTCTGGACACAAACATTCTAGCAGCCGGTGCCCTTAACAACAGAGTTTCATTCAAGTCAACACATTGAAACCTAGCGTATTTGTTGACTCCGAGAAGTGGGTGACACATTTTGATGCCCCTCTGTGTCCCTGAAGAAGCCGTTTCCATGTGACTCTTGTGCTTCAGACCATCCACTGGCCTCCCAGTCCACTGAGTCAAAAATTCAAAAGACTCGTTGGAGCCCACAGGCTGACTGTACCCTGGCCCTTAGTTACTTCTCTTGGTCTCTGGGCTTTCTTTCACTTCCTCAAAGTTGCATCGAGCCCTTTCCGGTCTTGTCCTGCATTAGTCAGAACTCTTTTTGCTGTGAGAGGCAGAAACCAAATTCAAAGTGGCATAAGCCCAAAAGAGAACGTGTTGGCACCTGCAGGGAAAAAGCACCAGAGCAGGCTGGATTTGGCAGTGGACCGCTCTAGTCTCCATCAGTTACTTATAGTCGCCGCTGTATTACCTTCAGTCTTCCCCAAAGGGATGTGAAGCTAAGTTTGCACCCTAACTGGCTACCCTGGTAGAAGGAATACTCTCACTTCCTTCCTCCCAATTGCAAAGGTCCTGTGCATAACACTCACTGAATCAGCGTGGGCCATCGCTCCCATAGCTTCTGCAGCAGCCACTGAAGATGGCCTCTCTTGGCTTCTACCCTTAAAACTCTTCTTCTAGCCCTGACCAGTGTGACTCATCTGAGTGTCGTCCTACAAAGCTGAAAGATCACCGGTTCGATTCCCAGTCAGGGCAGATGCCTGGGTTGTGGGTTTGGTCCCCATTTGGGGCGCTCCTTGCAAGAGGCAACCAATTGGTGTTTCTTTCTCTCCCTCTTTCCCTTCCTTTCCCTCTCTCTAAAAACAAGTAAATAAAATCTAAAATAGCCGGATTCCTTTTGTCGCACAGTAAGTGTGCTTTTCAGGGTGACTGTAGGATACCTTCTGCAGGGGTTCACAACATATACTGTATTTTAAGCCAATTAAATATCCAAGCTACTAAGATCAGAAAACTTTGCCAAAATGAGCACTAGGAGGAGGTAGACTGAGTATATATTTTATTGATTATTAAAATAAAATATATTTTATTGATTATGCTGTTATAGTTGTCCCAATCCTTCCCCCTTTGCTGCCCTCCACCCGGTACTCCCATTCCCTCCAGCAATTCCCACCCCCCTTGGTTCACGTCCATGGGTCGTGTGTGTGAGTTCTTTGGCTTCTCCATTTCCTATACTGTTCTTGACATCCCCCTGTCTATTTTGTAGCTGCCATTTATGCTTCTTATTCCCTGCACCTTTCCCCCCATTCTCCTTCTTCCCCTTCCCAGCTGATAACCCTCCAAATGATCTCCTTATATATCATTCTGTTCCTGTTCTAGTTGTTTGCTTAGTTTGTTTTTTTTAGATTCAGTTGTTGGTAGTTGTGGATTTGTTGCCCTTTTTTTTAAAAAAGAGTTTTATTGATTTATTTTTAGAGAAGGAAGGGAGGGAGGGAGAGAGGGGGAGAGAGAGAGAGAAACATCAATGTGCGGTTGCTGGGGGACCTGGCCTGCAACTGAGGCATGTGCCCTGACTGGGAATCGAACCTGCAATACTTTGGTTCGCAGCCCGCGCTCAATCCAGTGAGCTACACTGGCCAGGGCAATTTGTTGCCCTTTTAATGTTCATAGTTTTGATTTTCTTCTTTTTCTTAAATAAGTCCCTTTAACATTTCACGTAAAAATGGCTTGGTGATGATGAACTCCTTTAGCTTTACCTTGCCTCAGAAGCACTTTATCTGCCCTTCCTTCTAAATGATAGCTTTGCAGGATAGAATAATCTGGGTTGTAGGTCCTTTCTTTTCATCACTTTGAGTACTTCTTGCCTGCAAAGATTCTTTTGAGAAATCAGCTGCCACCCCTCCGTGTCTCAGCCCCTCCTACCTGTCTGGATGAATGTGGCTTCTTTAAATCCCTGGTTGTGGGACTTCCAACTGGCTCGATTTTCTGACAGTTCTGGGTTGATGTTTGATTTGAGGTCTAGTTGTAATTCCTTCTGTGGTTGCATGAGGAGGTGAAGTGTATCTATCTACATCTCCATCCTGATTGGATAAATAACCTCAACCCTCCCAGGGAAGACACTGTGAATTGGCCCCAGTATAGTTCATGCCTTCTTCCACATTGTTTAGGTCTCTGTAATTTGTCATTGCTTTCAATTATGGCCAAAAGGAATCTAAATGGATATGTAGCTCTATTTAATTTTTTAAACATATATGCAATGAGCTCTGGCCAGGTGACTCAGCTGTTCGCAGCGTCATCCTGATGCATGGGGGTGGCAGGTTCACTTCTTCTCTGGTTGGGGCACCTGCTGGAGTCAACCAATGAATGCTTGGGTGGGAGGAGCAACAACTCAGTGTTCCTCTCTCCCTCCCTCCCTCTCTCTGTCTAAAACTCAATGTAAAAAGTTAAAAAATATGCACATGAAAAAAATTCTAAGGAATTTTATTAACCATTGTCACCTCAATAAATTCAATAAAAAAAACAAACAAAAATATTTTATTGAAGGTGTTGGCAGTTACGCATTTGATTACAATTGCCCAAAAGTATAGGAAGATGCTCTTAAAATGGGTGATTTTTACTGTGTGTAAAACATTGTCAAAGCTGGGGAGAGAAAGAAAAAAAATAAATGTAAAGAAAAAATATCTATAAGTCAGGATTCTCTAAAGACACACGACTAGTAGGAGATGTATGCATAGATTTATTACAAGGGATTGGCTCACGTGGTCATGGAGGCTGGCCAGCCCAAACTGTGGAGAGCTGATGTCTCAGTTCGAGCCCCTTGATTCGGGAACGGGATTCAGAAGAGCAGGGTTCACACCTGGGTGCAGGTACTCCTAAGAGCCACGAAGAGGGTTTAGGGAATCGGTTTATGCTCCTCAACCTCCCTGTGTCCCTTTCTCACCAGCCTTACTTTCCTGCCACTCCTCACACAACGGCCCTTGTCCCCCTTCACAAGGAAAGTCACAGCTCCCATTCCTGACTTTTCCTGGGGTTCATTGTCCCAATGCGAAAGGCTTCTAGGGCTCTGCACAAAAGGGCAATCCGAGGCCTTGATTCGGTGAATCAATGGCCATGATTCTCCTTTAATTTGTCCAGAAGAAAATTTGCAAAACTACTCGATGTCAACACTTTATGGTCTCAGGAAATTAAAAAAAAAATTAATTTAATTTTAATTCTTAAACATAGTATTATTTCCAAGAAGTGCACAAGAGTGATCACAAAAAGACTTTAACACATAAATACGTAATACATTAGGGTAAAAGTTTGATGGGGGGAATGGGATGCATATTAAAGAACCAAAAGGGATGAAGTAAAAGTTCATGTTTGCTCATGGCTTCTTTTTACTGGACGACGGCGGAAATCAAATTATTATGGCATTGATATTCTTTTGGGGTGATTTCAGTGTGATGAGACTGTTTTCAGATGTCAATATTTACAGTATGCCAACATTACCTCCTTTTTAACTATTTAATGTTTTTGACTTTTAAAAAAAATGCGCATGTATTTACATGATTTTTGAAAATACCTCGAGACTAGAAGTGACCGAAGAGCTGGAAGACAAGCAGGAGAGGGGAAGAGGGAGCCGGAAGGCCCAGCTTTCTGGTGTGGTGGATTTTGATGGGGGACTTGACAATCAGAGGGCTGAAGGCCGGGAGGGGACACGGTGTGTGATGGAGGGGACACGGTGTGTGATGGAGGGGACGCAAGGGCGGAGGGCCTTAGCCCATGATGGATCCAGACCCTGAGAGCAGCGGGGCTCTCAATAGCTGCCCCAGTGACAACAATACAGAGGCATGACCACCAGAGAGTGGGCCCAGCTGGCACTCCCAAGGCATGCCTGCATGCTCCTGCATGGGGCAGATCGTGGCCAGCCTCACCCTGCAGGAAGGCTGTGGGGATGGGCAGGCTGAACAGGGCCTGGGGTGGAGGTAGCAGAAACTTAGGGAGGCCCCCAGCACTGGGCCAAGGTGGGGTGCAGTCCACTTCATAGGCTTAGGCAGCAGGAGGAGAAAGCCCTGGGATGGGACTCAACCACACTCCCTGGAGGATACCTATCAGTACCCGGCAAAAGACTAGCAGAGGTCAAGGGCTCCCTTTGTCCGCAAGAAAGGACAGATAGAGGGCCCTGACTTGTGTGGCTCAGCCGGTTGGGCATGGTCCCGACAAACAAAAGGTCACGAAAGGGTCAGGGCACATGATTGGGCTGCAGGTTCTTCCCTGATTGGGGGCTTGCGAGAGGCAACCGATTGATGCTTCTCTCTCTTTTTACATTTTTTAAAAATTATGTTTATTTATTTTTAGAGAGGGAAAGAGAGGGAGAAAGATAGGGAAACATTGATGTGTGTTTGCCTCATGCGTGCCCCCTACTGGGGACCTAACTTGCAACCCAGGCATGTGCCCTGACTGGGAATTGAACTGTCAACTTTTTGGTTCGCAGGCAGTCATTCAATTCACTGAGCCAGGGCTGATGTATCTCTCTCACATTGATATTTCTTTCCCTCTCTTTCTCTCTCCCTTCCTCTTTCTCTAAAAATGAATAAATAAAATTAAAAAATAGCAGTAAATTAAAAAAGAAAGAAAGAAAAGAAACAAGAAAAGGATAAATACAGGACTAGGAAAAACAGCAAGTCCCCACTGATGTTGACGACGGTACTCGTGGAAGTTAAAGAGGCAGTCTGGCCTCACCTGACTGTGAACTTGGTTCTTTTAGCAGCAGAAATAATCATTCTCATTTTGTGTGTCGTGCACACTTGCTATGAAAACCCAGAAGCAAAATGTTTCTGATTCAAGATGCTCTTTTCTCCTGAGATCTCAGTGTCTTTCCATCCAATTCCTTTCGCCCTCCCTCCTTAGACCTGAGGACATGCAGACTGGAATTCCTTCCTCCTTTCTCCTCAGATTCCTTCCTGCATAGTCCCCAGACCCTGCACTGTTCAGTGCCAGCTGCTCTTTCTTATGGCGTGAATTGTCCCCACATAGTAGGGGCTGGAGAGGAAGGCAGTGCTGGGGGAGAAAGCAGGCACTGATTTAGGCAGCCCTGAAACCTGAGCCATAAAGCCAACCCACTGTTCTCTATTATCACCTGAAGAGAGGGGCTGCTCCTGGGGCAGCCGGAAGTAAGTGGTAAGCTGGGTTTTCCAAGTGTGAGTTCAAGGAAGGTTAAGATGTCCTCTCACATTATGAGATGTAGGGAGGGTGTCGTTCCTGACCAAGGAGGCCACCCAAGACAGATGGCTTTGCTGGTCCACATAACCAGCGCTGTGTGCATTGGCTGCAGTGGGTCCCAGTCGGGCTTCCTTCCTGTCAACCCAGGGAAGATTCGTGCTGGGAGACCAGAGGCAGGAAGCAAGGGGCATCCTAACTCCATTACCCTGCAGAAATTAGCTTAAAATGCTCAACTAGAGGGGCGTAGGAGCTGAGGAAAAGAGTGGTTTCCAGGCAGCCCCATTAGCTCACCTTTCGCATCCCTCCTCCTCCACCGCTCAGACCAAACCCTCTGCTCAGAGACTGGAAATGTGAACCCCGGTGCTTAGCACCTGGCAGGCCCCGAGCCCCCTGAGACTTCACCTCGCCTCTGACAGGCCTGGGCACTGAAAGTCAGCTGCAATGCTGGCAGCTCTGTGCTGGTATTTTTTTCTTTTTCTTTTTTGTAATTTGAAAGTGGAAGTGACTGGGGCTGTTCTCAACCTCTGAGAGACGAGGTTTTTAGCTGGGAAGGCCTGGCCTACTTCCCCCTCCACAGCCTCGCTCTGCCTCCTGTCATCAGCCCCTCAGGGAGGTCGGAGGGGGGACCTTCAGAATGATGGTGTCTGGGCTTGGGATCCTCCAGAAGCTGACCACGGACAAAGATTCCGGTGAAACGGTTCCTTTGGGAGGTGGTCCTGCGAGGCAGGGAAGGGAAGAAAGCCTTCACAGGTGACCTCTGTGAACAAGTGGGGTTTCTCTGGGGGCTTCTGGAAGGTTCTGAGGCACATAGAATGCACCTCAGGTTTGTCCCCCTCCCCCAGGGGTGAGCACCAACATTGTTGCTGAGGGTGGCTCCTGAGAGAGTCCCCAGCATTCCGGCCTGCCCTGAACAAGGTCCATATATGCCAGAGACCATTCTCAGGTGGAGAATCACAAGGGTGTGCAGTAGAAACCCCCTAATCTCATTTCTGGTTTGGGAGGGGCTCTGGAAACTGCAGTCACTCAGGGACCTGGAGGATCGTGAAGTGGCCCCTCCATCTTGAACATTGCTGGTGACCTGACCAGAGGAACAGAAAGCTGTTTCAGAGAGTCCTAAATTGGCACTTAATGCTTCAGCCAGGGGGCACCTGTCTTTTCCACTCACAGCTCATTGGCCAGAGTTCCTCACGTGACCCCGCCCAACTGCAAGCGGGGAGGAAGTGCCCGCCCACCTGAGTCTGGATGGCAGTGAGCTGGATGGTCTAAGTATTCTGGCTAAAGAGTCTGTATGATTTTTTCCATAAAACAAAAGACACATTTTTCATTTTCACCAATAACTTTATTGATGTGGATATTCTGAGTATGTTGGCTATGTCCTGTTATCGGCTTTTAGTGGGTAGAGGCCAGGGGTGCTGCTGAACATCCTCCAATGCATAAGACAGCCCCACAGCAAATAGTTATTTGGCCAAAATGTCAGTAGTACCAAGAAACTTCGCAAACCAGTTTTGACACATTTGACCGGTCACAACACCCTCTCCATACACTGCACAAATCTTTTTTTTTGCATTTCAGTTGTGTTTTTACCTTTCTTGAAATAATAAAGCACAATACGCTGAAAATGCTGCATACCTTTTTTCTATCTTCAGTATTAAAATGGCTACACAAAAATTCACCAATTTTGATTTTTAAAAATTTTAAAAAGATTTTATTTAGTTTTAGAGAGAGGAAGCAAGGGAGGGAGAGAAACATCAATGTGTGGTTGCACCTCCCACGTCCCCTGCAACTGGGGACCCACCTGGCCCGCAACCCAGACTTGTGCCCTAGACTGAGAATTGAATCGGTGACCCTTTGGTTCACAGGCTGGCATTCCATCCACTGAGCCACGCCAGCCAGGGCTGATAAGTATTTTTTAAATGCACGCTGATATGACAGCTGTCACAACACAATCTAACAACATTGTTTAGAATGAAGTTACAGACAACCAAGCACTACTAGAGCCATCCTACGGAAACAGCGTAATGGATTTTTTGACCACCCCGATATTATGACTTCCATGGGCTCCAGTGATTACAAGGTACAGCTCAAGCCCGTGAGCATTGTATGCACCAGACCTTCGGGGACCGTCCCCTCCCAGTACCTATTCTTTAAGCAATCAGGTGAACTGCCGTACTGGGCCCACATTCCTGCCTTTTCAGTTCTTGGTTGAGCTGAGCAGGGAAGGGCCTCCTGTGGGAGTCATGCCCTCACCCCAGCCCCCTCGTGGCCTGCTTGGTTCCTTTATGTTTATTGCTCAGTGCCTGCCTTCACCTCTAGAGGGGTCAGGGGGCATGTCTGTCTTATTGCCTAACAGTTTCCTGAAACTTTTTACCACTCTCCTGCTCACCTCCACTGCTACACCCGCGCTGTCCCCTTGCACATGTGCCAGGGCTGTTGCCGAGAACACTCTCCCTCCGGAGCTCCTGACTTGGTGCAGATGTGCACCCTCGTGTTGAAGACGCCGGAGCCACAAAATGGGAACCCAGGAATGGGGATTCTTGTATCTTCAGTTGGAGGAGAAAGGAGATGCCCCAGGAGATGGTCAGGAATTTATGGGAGCGTGAATCAAGCTCCTATTGGGCCAAACCGCCCAGATTTGGGGCTGATGCATCAATGACTGTGGTGGCACCCTAACTAATAACTGAGCACGCTCACATTGAGGGGCGAAGTGTCTGCAAGCCCACTTGTCTGCACAAGGAAAACCAGGATCTGCCATCAGCTTTATCAGGGATGGTGGTGACCCTTTGCTCTCCCTCGGACGCCCGCATTGTCTTTCAGTTTATTCTGAATTCAGGTGAGGGAGGAGGTTGCTTAGTAAGAGCCCTAAAATCCCAACAGCAAGGCCTGACTAAGTGTTGATGAGGAGAAGGGAGAGACAGGTTCCAAGCCCACCAAAGGACATCAACGCGACCGCACAATTGTTTTCCAGACAGGAGTAAATTGAACTATTTTTTAATGTCAAGAGCTAAATAGCCTGGAGAAAAATGTAATATATTATAAGCAATAAGCAACAGCCCCAGACATAACGTCAATCCCTTTCAATATAATGGCATGGAGAGTTCTGGCGTAACACTCCCATAGTATTGTGATTTATAAGAAATATATATTTGGTTATCCAGATGACCGGAGCATGTTTCTCATATGTACTTGGTCTTCATAAATGATTCCTGGCTCGCAGCTTGGAATTTCTTCAGCGTTGAGAGTGGAAAAGGTGTCTGTTGTCATGTGAATGAGGGGAAGGGGAGAGCTCGGAAGGATAGGGCTGGTTGCCAGTGAAGTCAACCGTGTGATTAGAAGGTTGTAACTTTCCACCCCCCAACCCCACCTCTGGGGAGGGAGAGGGGCTGGAGGTTGAACCCATCGCCACTGGCCGACGATTTAGTCAATCATGCCTACGTCATGAAGCTTCCATAAAAACCCAAGGGGACAGGGTTTGGAGGACTTTGGGTTTGAACATGTGGAAATGTGGAGAGAGTGTTCCGTCTGGAGGGGGCGGGACATGGAATCTCCACGCCTCTTCCCACCTACCTTGCCCTATGCATTCCCTTCCATCCAGCTGTTCCTGAGTTATATGCTTGTACAATAACTCAGTGACCCAGTAAGTAATATGTTTCTCTGAGTTCTGTGAGCTGTTCTAACAAAAATAATCAAACCCAAGGAGGGGGTTTTGGGAGCCTCTGATTTATAGCCAGTTGGTGACAAGTACGGGGGACACCTGGACTTGTAATCGGCTTTCTGAGTTGCAGGGTTCACTGGGGCCTTGAATCTGTAGCCAGTGGGCTGGAAAAGCACAGGTAACCTGGGCTTGCATTTGGGCTCTGAAGTGTATATGTGTTTGCCGGGAAGGTAGTCTTCTGGGACTGAACCCTTAACCTATGGACTCTGATGTTGTCTCCGACTAGATGATGTCAGTGGAATCGGGTCTATAAACCCAATTTAATTTCTGACTTCTAAAACTAGTACCTGTGTCGAGTGACTGCTCTCCTGTCATTTTAAACAGAGTGACGGCTATGTGTTTTTGGGGACCGGAGCCTCTGATTTGAAAGCCTTTCCCTAAACTTATTTGAATCTATCTTTGACTCAGAAATGCTCCAATTGCATTTCCACAGTGTCTGTGTTCATTAATGATGTTGCTCAGACTTAATGAAATGAAGGAATTGGTAGGCCATCCCCTGGCCTTTTCTTAAAGGGGAAGCGTGCTAACAAGTGTTGGCAGCTTGACATGAAGACCTCACCTCCTTGGGAGCTTTCAACCTGTAGTCACGCCCTGAAACATTACCCTGGAGGCTGCTGTAAGCCACTGGTGTTTGATCTTTCTCCAGTAAGGAGGGACATATATACTCAGATTTCTCAACTGAATTCCTGGAAAACAGAGCCGTGAAGCTGCATGAAGCTTGGGCACCTGACTAGTAAAAACCAAGCACTTGCCTCATAGACTCTCATAGTTGCATTATCATGTAATGGGGATTGTCGCCTTATTATGTGATGATACATTCTATTATTATTATTATTATTATTATTAAATATTCTATTTATTTTATTTTTTTTTAGAAAGGGAAGGGAGGGAGAAAGAGAGAGAGAGAGAGAGAGAAACATCAATGTGAGGTTGCTGGGGGCCGTGGCCTGCAACCCAGGCATGTGCCCTGACTGGGAATCGAACCTCCGATGCTTTGGTTCGCAGCCCGTGCTCAATCCACTGAGCTACGCCAGCCAGGGCTTACATTCTATTATTTTATATTGTATTTGATTCATTTGTTATCTACCGTGCAAGAATGAAAACTCTCTGTGTATGAGCCTACAGTAAGTATTCATAATATGTTTTTGGAAGGAATAAATGAGTGATCTGCTTATCATTCCAATTCAAAGCAGCTTAAAGAAGAAAAAAAAAGCCAGAATTCAAAAGTACGTTGTTAGGGTGAACAAATGGAGACAACTTAAAGGTCCATTAATAGGGGAGTGGCTATACTGGTTATGGTATATCCATGTTTTGGATTAGGGATCACTTAGAATATGTTAGGTTGAAGGTAGCAGACAATTGAATGCTCTGGCTGAGGGGGTCATGGGAAGCAATTGCTTATAGTCCTGGAAAATTCACAGAACCATGGGCCTCGGGCTGGGTTTGGTTCAGTGGCTTGATGATGTTGGGGGAGGGCCTAAGACTGGTGGTTGCAGTAAAGGACTATTTTAAATCGACCTAGAACAGTGGTCTTCAATCAGAGGCTATTCTGCCCTCCAGGATATATTAGTCACTGTCCTCGGATATTTTTGGTTGTCACAACTAAGGGGGAGGGGAAAGCGCTCCCGGCATCGAGTGGGTGGAGGCCAGGGTTGCTGCTAGACACCCTTCAGTGCACAGAACCGTCCTCACTGCAGACTTGTGTAGCCTGAAATGCCAACAGTGCTGAGGTTGAGAAACCCTGATTTAGAACATCTTAATTATGGTAAGGGGATGGGATTCAAGAATTACTTGCATAGTTAAAAGCTGATTTTTAAAAAAAGGATATAGTGGATGCTGTGATCCACTGTCCACATCCTTCATTCGGGACCCAGTTGCTTACCCTCCCCCTCTCCCCCCACCAGCTGCTGGGACTGTGGGCTGCCGATGACTCACATTTCTGATGAGTCCCTCTGCAGAAATCGCCCTTTGCTGAAAGAAGCTGCCTTGGCCAAAATCACGAGTCCTCTCCAAGGGCAGCTTTTATAGCCTTGAGACACTTTGGTCCTTCTGACATTGTGGGATGACACTTCTCTGTCGTGGGAGGCTGTCCTGAGCACTGTGGGGTGTTCAGCAGCATCTCTGACCTGCACCCACTAGATGCCAGGAGCAGCCCTCCTCCAGCTGCACCGACCAAAAAAGTCTCCAGACATTGCCAAGTGTTCCCTGAGGGTAAAACTGGTCCTCTTTCCTGAATTAAGGACCATTGCCTTTATTGAGTACCTGGTAGATGCAGCGATAGAAAGCCGGTTCCGGCCTCAATTTGGACAATCATCTCTATGGCCATGCCAGCTTTAGAGCTCCGCCTCAGATGGGCTGAGACTTTCATTGCAGTTGCATTACCATTCAATTCTCCCTCCACACAGTCCTTCTTCCCTAACCCCTGTATAGGTGTTGTTTTCAGGAGCCCTCCCCAGTAAGCATTCTATCTGCAAATCTCCCTCCCGGAGTCTGTTCCTTGGGGCAATGGATACAACACCCAAGATTACTCTCAGAGGGGTTAAGTGACCTCTCAAAGACCCCTCAGCAGATGAGACGTAGAGCCAAGACTATATATCCTGTCTCTGCACACAGAAATGGTGCTCATAAGCATCCGACTTCATGGCTTGTTAATACTGGGCTCTGAGGACACTACAGTTCAGTAAGCTCCGACTTTCCCATCCCCACGCCTACCCCACGGGCTTCTGTAACTGAAGGAGCAGGAGAGGAATGCATAGAATTTGAAACCTAATGGCATTAACTCCATGCATTTCTCCTTGTGGTTCCTAAGCTACGTACCTTACACATGTGCTTGTCTGCGGACCCTTTCAACCAGCTGACAGGCAGCAGGTCCAAACACGGAACATTTCAGCCACAAGCTCGTGACTGCACAGAGGCCTTCTGTTCAGAAAGCTTCTTTCTTTGGATAAGAGTATGGATGTGAGATTAAAGGTCCTTGTAAAGATCATGGTTGGGACAAGGTCATTTCTCAGTGTGATGGTCTCTTTCTGACAACATGGGCCGTTTAGAGAGGTTAGTGTGTCCTGGTCTGGTGTGAGAGCTCTTACCATAAGAATAATTAATAATGGCATACATTATTATAAGTATTGTGTAATATATTATTATTATTATTGTATGTATGCCATTATTGTTGTATAATTATTGTGTGATATATAATGGTGATAAACATTAATTGAGCCATTGCTATATGAGAGGTACTATGTGCTTTATATACATATTTATGTATTATATTTATGTAGTGTATATTACTAAATATATTGGCAATTATATTATATTAAAATGTATTATATATAATATATCATCATTATATATAATTTAATATTATATATCATATCTCTGAGAGAGTATTATTTTCCCCACTTACTGATGAGAAATCTCAGGCACAGAGAAGTTAAGTAACTTGTTCAAAGTCGCACAGCTACTAAGTGGCAGCTCTACTTCCAACCTAGAGCACATTTGGTCAATTGAATCCACTTATCAGAAAGACATAAATAAAAAATCTTGTCTTCCTCCTTTCCTTCCTGTATATAACAGTTCCGGGAAAAAAAAATGAATGTACAAAAAGCCAAAACAAAACAGTCTTTTAGCTGGTCAACCAGGCAACCAGGTTCAGTTAAGGAACATGTATAAATGCAGAAAACGTACTGCTGTTCTTTGTACCTTAAAAGGAAAGTACAATTATGGACTTGGGATATATTTTCTTTTTTTTTTTTTAAGATTTCATTTATTTATTTTTAGAGAGAGGGGAAGGGAAGGAGAAAGAGAGGGAGAGAAACATCAATGTGTGGTTGCCTCTCACACACCCCCTACTGGGGACCTGGCCCGCATCCCAGGCATGTGCCCTGACTGGGAATCAAACCGGTGACCCTTTGTTTTACAGTCTGACACTCACTCGACTGAGCTACACCAGCCAGGGCTGTTTTCAAGCATTGAAACTGGAAACTCTCTTATAGTGCCTAAGTACATTATGCAACTTCTGATCCTTGTTTTTCCAGGAGAGCACTACATGCAAAACGTGGGGGAGCTGATCAATTACTCGGTGGTAGAACCACTCTTTGTGCTCAGTATCTCTCTGTCGAAGGAGCGTTTTGAGAGCTGGAACTGACTCTGTCGCTCATCGCTGGGCTCAGGAGCTCCGATGGGGTTCTGCATCGGTGTGCTTTTGCTTTGCCACTGGCAAGCAGGCTTGATCAGGTTGAACTTCCTGTAGAATAATTCACAGAAAAGTTATTTATTCTTCTTAATCTTCCTGATCTGAAATTAGCAACTTAGGTTAAAGGAAGAGTGTTGCGGAAGTGGAACATAGAAAAAAAAAAGAAGAAAAAGAAAGATCAGGATGATAACCAACCTAGACGTCCTTTCTAAGAAGAAACTGTTTGAAATCACAGGCTGAGGAGTAGATTGTATTTCATGTCTCATAGTTTAAAACCTAACAGCGAGAGAAAAAAAAAAAAGACCAACTCTCGGTTCTAAGTTTGAAAACCTCCTCCCTCCCTTTTAGGTTTATTCAAGAAGTTTAGCTGAGTAGCCTGGAGTCAGATTATCTGGGTCTGCATCTTGTTTCTGCCACTTCCTAATTGGACATTCTTGAGCCCCAGTTTAACTGTGAAGGGTTAACTGAATTAATGCATGTAAAGGGCTTAGAAAAGTGGCTGGCTCTTAGTAAATGTCTATACATGTTATGTAATAAGAATATGCTAGTAGCTAATAGTTTTAGCTATTATTGCTTTGAAGGGAAACTTGTTTTCCTCACGCTTCAACTCAATTCATGAAACACTGGTTTAGTCCTTCCTAGGTGCCTAAACTTGCTTTTGGCTGGAGGAAACTCGGTACGGATAACATCAGGCTACACAGGGTGCTTGGGGTCAAATTGGCCGAGCCACCATTTTTATCTGAGTTGTACATTGGCCTAGCAGAGAAAGGAGATGTGGGTGGTGAAGACTTCTGATGATTAAATGAATCTATGATACCTAAATAGCGATGAGTTGCTCTGAAAGTTGTGGCTAGGTGTGTTGACCAGCGTCCCGCAAAGTGAAAGGTCGCCAGTTCGATTCCCAGTCAGGGCACATGCCTGGGTTGCAGGCCCGGGCCCCAGTGCAGGGCACGTGGGAGGCAACCACACCTTGATGTTTCTCTCCCTCTCTTTCTCTTTCTCCCTCCCTTCCCCTCTCTCTAAAAAATAAATAAAATCTTGTCCACCCAGAACCTGTGAATACGACCTTCTCTGGAAATAGGATCTTTGTGGATGTAACCAAGTAAAAACAAGGTCATACTGGATTGGGGGGTCCCTAAATAGAAGATTACTAGTATGTTTAGGAGAGAAATTCGAGCATGGAGGCAGACTCCCGGGGAAGACGGCCTCGTAAGATGGAGGCAAAGATTGGAGGGATGCATCTGCAAGCCAAGGAACAGGGAGTGCTAGCCCTAGCCAGAGGCGAGACGTGGCAAGAAGGCTTCTCCTTAGGGACTTGGAAGGGAGTGCAGCCCTGCTGCTGCCTCGATTTCGGCCCCTCGCTTCCGGAACGATGAAGGAATGAATTTCTGTAGCTCAAAGCCACTAGGTTTGTGGTGATCTGTCACTGCAGCCCTAGGAAACTCACACTCACAATGAGAGAAGTGAAAATTAAAATCACACTGGCGTGCTCTTTTTAACCTGCTGATATGTTAAAGACCAAAAGGTCTGGTAACATGCTAAGTCAGCAGGTGTGTTGGGAAATCGATTGCTTTCATTTATTGCTGGTGGGAGCATATGTAAATTGAAAAAATATATATATAGTCTCTTTGGAGATGATTTGGCCTTTTCTATCAAAATTACAAATGCGCATACCTTTTGACCCAGCAATTTCACTTCTAGAATTTATCCTACATGTGACAAATGAGTGTGGAAAACCACACAGAGGCAGGTTACACACTGCAGTATTAGTTGTAATCACAGACGTCCATCCTCAGGTGGTGGTCAAACAAACTATAGAGCGTCTATGCCAGGAGTCATTGAGCTCTGTATGAAGAGGGCGAGACAGTAAATAATCTAGGCTTTGCAGGTCAGGAAGTCTCTGGTGAAACTGCTTGACTCTGCAGTTGTAGCTCAAGAGCAGCCACGCATGATACATAAATAAATGAGCGTGGCTGTGTTCCAAAAAAATTTTATTTACAAAAACAGGCAATGGCCAGATTTGGTCTGTGGACCTTCGCTTGCCAGCCCCTGACCATACAATAGAATACTATGAGCTGAAAATTGAGACTTTTCTATATCCTGCTGTTCAATGACTTCCAAGATTAAGTGAAGAAAGCAAAGTTCATAACAGTGTGGATTTGTAAGAAAGAAATGTACTTGTATAAAAAAATTTCTTTATATGTACATGAACATTCTCTATAAGGAGCTACAAGAAATTGGAGCCAAGAAACTGTGGCTCAAAGGTAGGGTTGGGGAGACATTTTTCTGTGTACCTCTTGAATTCTGAACCAAGGTAAGTGACCTATTCAGAAAACTAAATAAAAATAAAAATATAAAAAAGTGAACAAATGTCTTTCACTACCACAAACATATTCATTGCACAGCCAAACCCGCTAAGAATGTTTTTTTTAATTGATTTTTTTTTTTTTTTAGAGAGAAAGACATTGCTTTGTTGTTCCATTTATTTATGCATTCATCAGTTGACTCTTGCATGTGCCCTGACTGGGGATCGAACTCGAAACTTTGGCATATCAGGGACAGTGCTGTAACCAACTGGGCTACCTGGCGAGGTGTTGGGAACTGCCCCTTCCTGGTATCAGAAACTGTAACCCCCGCCTAGGCTAAGGCTGAGGGAACGACCTTGGAACCGTAAACCAGCAAGGAGACAAGCTTATCTCCCTGGCAGGAGTGCCACTTCTGCTCCTTTTACTTCACCCTGCCTGGCCTCCAATGCTTGGTCAGTTAGCCAATGACAGGTAAGATTCCCCAAGGGGGGAACGACCTAAGACACGCACGATCACATGGCAGGCCCCCAAGGAAGGACTTTGGGGGCTACAGCAAAAGGGGGTGATGGACCCTCGCCCCTCAGCTTTGACAAAGCCTGAGTCCTCATTCCATCTGTGAGAAAATCTCCTAATCTCTTGGATGCCTTACTTCCCTTGCTCAACCTAAGCCTGAAACAATGACAGGGTGGTGCCGCCCTGTGCTGGAAAGGGCGGGTTCCTTGGGTGATCAGGCCTAAGAAAGAATATGTAAAATCCTGTGAAATCTGCTTTGTTTAGAAAGCTCTCAATTGAATGATAAGGGTCCAAGGAAGAAGTAAGTTTGTTCCTTAAAGTTCCTGCATTTCTTTAGCTATCTGACCCTGACTCAAAATAGGCCCTCAGAGTTCCTTGTTATTTGATCCTTACTTCCCGGCAATGAGTAATGAGCTTTACCTGACTTCCCATGTAAACAAACCCAATAAAAGCCATTGAGGAAAAGGCTCTTGGTCCTTCTTCGAGAGATTGCCCACCTTTCCTCCTCAAGCAGATCATGTCTTGGTAGACTTATTCTCATCCGTGGTGGATGGGGGGCTTGGTGGACAAAGCTCCCCCACAGCCAGGGCTGGTTTTTATTTTAAAATGGTTGGGGGAAAAATCTAAAGAAGAATAATTTTTTTTGACACATGAAAATGATAAAGAATTCAAGGTTCAATGTCCAGAAAGAAAGTGAATCAAAAGTCAGCCACACTCATTCGTTTCTGTTTTGTCTTCGGCTACTTCGGGCCTCCAGTGGCGGACTCGGGTCACTGAGGCAGAGAACTTACAGAGCCTGAGATGTTTGCTCTCCGGCCCTTTCCACGGACAGCCTGTACTGGCAGACCCCTGTTCTAGATGAAAAATCCAAGCAATCTTTTGCATGCTTGTAGAAATAGAAAGTTCTTATCTAATATTAAATGACCATCCCATGAGGACTTTTAAAAAATTCAATAGCTAATAAGAATTCAGAAGTAAATTAGAATTTTTTTTTTTGCTTTTTATGAAATGTTAAAACATCAGGGCCTCTGTAAACTTAAATAAGACATCACCCCCCTGTCTGGGGCTCCCTGTTCTCTCAGCTGGAGAAGTCATCAAAATAAAAAAGTATACCGACCTCCTTTCCTTTATCTTACTGGGAATTCAAAATGCTCTATGTTAATGACAACAGCAGAAACAAAAAAAGGACCTATAATTTCTTGCTAAGACTGCATAAAAACTTTTTGTTGTTTGGATGGTGGGAAGAGCATTTTATCACCAACAAAATAAGTATAAAAGGATACCTGACCCTCTGAAAGTGTAGTTCTTGGTTTATGAGAGAAAATGAACCCATATAAAAAGTTAGGTAATGATAGGGCAGTCAATAGCTGCGTTTTTCAATATTTTGGGCAATGATCCACAGAAAAAGAAATGTTATACTGTGACCCAGCATACATATATGTACATGTGCACTGAAATAAAGATACTGTTTTCAGTATATGTCATTTAGTGTATTCTGATATTTTGTATTTTGTCTCATTATTTTCTTATTCTAGTTTGGTCTAGACTAGTCCCATTATAAATACAATATAGGTCATAACCCAGAAAATTAATTTTACAACCTACTAATGGATTGAAACCTGAGGTTTGACAAATACTGGTCTATACTTACCAGGGTCATGGTTAAGAGGAATGGCACAAGGAAACTCTTCAAATAAAGTATGGACAGTCTGCCCTGGCTGGCGTAGCTCAGTGGATTGAGTGTGGGCTGGGAACCAAAGCATTGTAGGTTCGATTCCCAATCAGGGCACATGCCTGGGTTGCAGGCCACGGCCCCCAGCAACTGCACATTGATATTTCTTTTTCTCTCTCTTTCTCCCTCCCTTCCCTCTCTAAAAATAAATAAATAAAATCTTAAAAAAAATAAAAAAATCTTAAAAAAATGGTCTTAAAAAAAAAAGTATGGACAGTCTGACCACATGATCATTGAAATAAATGTGACCGTGAACATGACTCTCTGAGAGAGTCCTGCGGCCGGAGGGTGGGTGCATTCTGGACGCTGCACGCTGGCCCCAGTCTGCTCTGGTGTGTAAATTCACAGAGAAACACGAATGGATAACATCAGAAAATGATGCTGGAACAGTGGGAATCAGCAATTTTGCGCAGGGAGCTTTGGGAGATGTTTACTGTTGTCTGCCTGAAACTGGGACAAAACTGAACAAACAAGATGAGTTTGGAGCTTTGGAAAAAGTGTGAAAGCTGCTTGTGAACTCTACTGTCTTTTATCGGCAGAAGTAACTGGGATTAGTGAAGCTCTTGCAGAAAATCCAAGACTTGTCAACAAATGTTGTTACGAAGATGGTCGGCTGACCAAGATCACCCCCAGTGACCCTGCAGAACTCAGTAAACCAACGAGTGAAGACACATGCGAGGAAACATGTGGAAAATGCATAGTCTATTGAGGAGTGGCCACGGAACCTCCCTAATCAAAATGGAATGAAACAAACAGAAAAGTGTGACTAAGGCCTAAGTGCCGACGCAGAAAGTTGCCCCCAAAATGTGCCTGCAAATTTAAAAAACTTGCTGGTGACCACACACACACACACACCCTTTCCCACCTTCCCATGGCTTCAGCAAAAAGGAAATGATTGGCCATTCTTTCATTTTTTTAAACCATTTTTAAAAAAGGTTTTATTTATTTATCTTTGGAGAGAGGGGAGGGAGAGAGAAAGAGAGGGAGAGAAACATTGACTGGTTGCCTCTTGCATGCCCCCAACTGGGGACCTGACCAGTGACCCAGGCATGTGCCCTGACTGGGGATCGAACCAGCGATCCTTCAGCTCAAAGGCTGACACCCAAGCCACTGAGCCACACCAGCCAGAGATGATTGGCTATTCTTGAGTCACAGGTCCATCATGTGGAGTCGGTCTATAAGGATTGAAGGTGGGTGAGAGACACTCGACCCAAGAAAATATGGGTAGTGCTACCCAGTGAAGGGGGAAACCAATGCTATCTAATGTACAGTATAAATATGTACAATATGATCTAAATGACGTTTAAAATAATAAAGGCAAGCCCTGGCTGGTGTAGCTCACTCGACTGAGCACCAGACTGGGAACCAAGGGGTCACTTCTTCCATTCCCAGTCACGGCACATGCCTGATTTGCGGGTCTGGTCCCCAGTAGGGGGTGTTTGAGAGGCGACTGCACATTGATGTTTCCCCCCTCCCTTCCCCTCTCTAACTATAAATAAATAAAATCTTTTTAAAAAGTTAAAAAAATAAAATAATAAAGGCAAAAATACTAGGAATTAAAACTATTAATGAATTGTTAACAGTAAATATCAAAAGATGAGTAATACCAGGAGAATTTCCACCTGTATACTTTGTGCATTTTACCACAAATATTTTGCTTTTAGGTCCAATAAAAACAGTGAAAAATGTTTCCATCAAAAGAAAAGAAGAAATGTCTAGAAAAAGAAACTCTATAGAGGCAAAAAGTAGATTTATGGCTGCCTGGGGCTGGGGTGGGAGTGGGCAATAAAGGGAACTAGACGAGGGGTCTTGCTGGGATGATGAAAAAACTGCATTGTATTAAAAATTACTAAAAATCATCGAACTGTACACTTGAAAGAGGTGAATTTTATGGCATGTAAATTATATTGCAATAAAACTGTCTAGGAGAAAAAAAGAAAAAGGGAAAGAAAGGAGGAGAGGAAGCAGGAGGAA
Source organism: Tonatia bakeri (assembly GCA_004024845.1). Lineage (NCBI taxonomy): Eukaryota > Metazoa > Chordata > Mammalia > Chiroptera > Phyllostomidae > Tonatia > Tonatia bakeri. The sequence goes on along the minus strand of PVIA01006306.1, from coordinate 27,490 downwards.
AGAGGAGGAAGAGGAAGATTCAGAGGCCAACCAATCCGTCTGTAGGATCCGGGATTCAGTTTTTAAAACCTGGGTACATTTGCTGAGCTCCAATCTTCCAGCTGTTCCCACTCCAGAATTTCCTAAAGATTACTGACAGCGTTTCCTCAATCACATCTGCAAATTATTTCAGTCCCATGGAATGTAATTCATCAGGTTTAAAAACTTTTTGACAAGGTGAATATGGTAACTAAGTCCAAAAGTTGAACGGTTTCCTGGGGCCTCTTGAACCTCTCCCTTTCGTGTTTGATTCTCCTCTGATTACTTCTCCTTCAGCCTGTGTTTACGTTTTGTGATTTCTTAAAAGTGAGTTCCTAGGCAACAGAAAGAGCTGGGGTAGTTGTGCGCAGTGAACTAGGAATTGGGAAGCTGGGTTCCCGGTGTGGCCCTGCCCCCATTCACCATGTGACTACAGTTGATGTTTGAGGTCTAGTCAACCTAGCAACCCTTCCTCCCTCTTCTGGTAACTGCACTCCAGGGCTTTTGGGAGGAATTCCCCCTCCCCCACTCTCTGTGATTCTGGTGGGACTGACCCCCAACACTTAAGCTCTGGGAATAGGCAAGTGACTGAGGTCTGGCCCCCATGATTGGCTCAGACATGGCCATGTGACCCAAGGCAGTCCAGGGAAGGTCAGTTCTGGGGTGTTTACTGGGAGTATATGCAAAGAAGTGCTGGTTTTCTACCATGACGGGGCGGGAGGTAGGGTTTTATCTGCTGTGGGCCACCATAGAGACAAACCTAGTGAGAATGAAGCCAACGCGAAAGAAAGGGACCAAGAGAGGAGGAGAGAGTTCTGATCTCACGGTCTGAGCCTCTGGATCCCCCCATAACTGAAGCCATTTCTACCTGTGACCTTTGCGATCAGGTGAGCTGTGATTTCTTTTTGTAAGCTGGTTTGATTCGGGGTTCTGCTTCCTGCTTTGAATCATCCTGATTAATACAGTGCCCTTGCGTGAGTTATTTCATCAGTCATTGCCTCAGTTTCCTTATTTGAAAAAAAAAAAAGGCCTGATAATGAACTATGTTGAGAATGAAACAATTTATTGAAAAGAACTGGAAAGAATATAAAGCTTATACCAATGTATATGACTGTCAATTATATGTGAGAATACCCAGTTACTTCCTTTTTTTGGCGTTTCTTTGTATTAACAGAACTCCCATGTCTATTCTAATATATTGCCACTTAGAATAAAAGTGAAATTTCCCAGCTTCCCTTGTAGTTAGGTACAGTCACATGATTAAGGGCTAGCCAATGAGATGTAAGTCCAAGTGAGTGGGGCTCCCTGCCACCTGCTGCCTGGGTTGCAGATAGGATAAATGATGGTCCCGTCCTACCTGTGAGACATGTGACTTTAAGAATAGAGTGCTAGTGAAGCAGGTCAGTCGACAGAAACCAGGTCCCTGAGGAGCACGCATGCAGCACACCAGCCCCAGACAGCTGACCCACAGACTCCTTAAGTCACCAGTTCCTCATGTCTCTGTTACTTGTATCCACCTGAGTCCAACCGACAGCACTATTTTCCCCACACCCTCGGCAACGCTTTGTACCATAAATTATTTGTTCATGTTGCCAGTCTGATAGTTGAAAAAATAATGCCACTTTAGAGCTTTAAATTCATTTCTCATAAGAGCTTATCTAATTTTTATGTTTATGAGCCATTTGTCCCTTTTTTGTCTGAGAGTTGTCTGTTCTCATTTTCTTTTTCCTTGACCCCAGTCTCAGGCTGCCTCCTCGCTGTGGCTGTAAGATGTTGCCAGCAGCTCCTGGCTTCCCTCCCGTCCTCTCAGCAACCTCAGCAGCGAGAGCACCTTTTTCCTGGATGATGCAACGAAGGTTTAGGGGTAGCCAAAGTGAAGACAAGCCACAGACTGGGGGGAAACATTTGCAAAAGACATATCTGATAAAAGACTTACCCAAATCATAAAAAAAAAAAACCTCTTAAAACTCAGCAGTAAGAAAACTAAGGACCCAGTCAAAAAATGAGCAAAAAATCTGAACAGATACCTCAGCAAAGAAGATATACAGATGAAAAGTAAACATGTGAAAAGATGTCTTACATCATATATCATCAGGGAAATGCAAACTGAGACCATAAGTCAGTGCCACCACACACCTATTAGAATGGCTAAGCTCCAAAACACTGACAACACGAAATGCTGGCAGGCTTGTAGAGCGATGGGAACTCTCTTTCACGGCTGGTGGGGGTGCAAAGTGGTGTAGCCACTTTAGAAGAGAGTTTGGCAACTGCTTACAAAACTAGACATACTTTGCCCTGGCTGGCATAGCTCAGTGGATTGAGCACGGGCTGCGAACCAAAGCATCACAGGTTCGATTCCCAATCAGGGCACATGCCTAGGTTGCAGGCCATGGTCCCCAGCAACTGCACGTTGATGTTTCTCTCTCTCTTTCTTTCTCCCTCCCTTCCCTCTCTAAAAATAAATAAATAAAATCTTAAAAAAAAACCCAAAACTAGACATACTTCTTGCAAAGGTGGAAACAACCAAGATGTCATTCAGTAGCTGAGTGGATAAGTGACCTGTGTTATGTTTATACAGTGTAATATTAGTGCTAAAATAAAAGAATTACCCAGTTATGAAAACACATGGAGAAACCTTAAGTACATACCCCTAAGTGAAAGCAGCCAATCTGAGAAAGGCTACATACTGTATAACTACATGGCATACCACGAAAGATAAAGCTACGGAGACAATAAAACGATAGTTGTTGCCAGGGATTAGGGCGAGAGGGATGGAGAGGTGGAGCCTGGGAGTTTTAGGGCAGTGGAATGATTCTATCTGATTCTATAATGTTGGATACACATCATCATGCATTTGTCCAAACCCACGGAATATAGACCACCAAGTGTGATCCCTAATGTCAGCTATGGACTTCGTTTGATGATGATGTGCCAATGTGGGTTCACTGATTGTAACAAATGTACCATCCTGGTGGGGGGTGTTTGTTGACGGCGAGGCAAACGTGTGTGTGCGCGCTGGGGATGGGGGATCAATATGGGAACTCTGAACTTTCCACTTAGCTTTGCTGAGAATCTCCACTGCTCTAAAAAAAAATAGTCTTGCCCTGGCTGGTGTGGCTCAGTGGATTAGGGCCTAACTGTGAAGCAAAGGGTCGCTGGTTCAACCCCCAGTCAGGGCACTTGCCTGGGTTGCAGGCCAGGTCCTCAGTAAGGGGGCATAAGAGGCAACTGCACATTGATGTTTCTCTCCCTTTCTCCTTTCCTTCCCCTCTCTCTAAAAATTAATGAATAATATCTTTAAAAAGGTAGTCTGTTAAAAATAGGAGGGGGTATGAGTCCTGAAGGGATGAGCTCGGGTCTGTGTCTCTTTCTGATTTTAATGACGGTGGTTTGGAGAATTGAGCATGTTGATTGATTGGGCCCATCTCTGGAGCCTTGAGTGGGATCAGCCCTCCAAAATCACTTGGGGTGGAGTGAAGAAACCTAGAACTCTGGAAAGAAAGTAAGTGCTCGTTAGAGAAGAGGAGAATGGATGTGGGGAGGTTAAATCAAGAGACTTTCACTCTCTGGACACAGAGGAGAGTCAGATCCTGCGACGAGGCAGAGCAGCAAGGCCAGAGGCCTGGAGGTGACTGAAGAGAGGGAGCTTGTAGGCAGAGCAAGTGACACATTTCTTTTAGGTGTCTGTTTGACTCCCGTCCGCATCAACAACTTTACTAATTTATTGAGCATCAAATATGGGCCAGATCCTGTGCTTGGAGCTAAAGAAACTTCTGTGAATAAAAACACAATGGTCAAGTCCATTAATTTTCAAAGATGTCATGTTTATTCAGTGAACACTTAGAAGGCCATGCACATTTCACCACTCCAAAATTAAATTACATATGACCTCATTAGAATATCCATAATCCTTCTAAATCACTGCGATTTCAGGATTTGAGAATTGGAGGATGCAGAGGAAGCCAGAGCAGTCACCTGACTCACCATGACCCTCCCAGGCTCCCAGGACACATGGTAACTTTGACCTTGACTAACCAGAGTGACCACTTAAAGGGAAGAAAGTGTTCACCGAGAGCTGCCCATGGTTACTCTTGAGTAACTGGACCCCAAACCATGTGCGTCAATCTGGAGATTTTGTAATTGTTCAAAAGAGTGAAACACAAACCATAAATTGTTTTTTAACATAGCCTTCAAAAATTGTTTTTACATAGCCTTCTAAAGGCAACAAAACCAACCCTTTAATACAATGCAAAAAAAAAAAAAAAAAAGAAATACAAACCCTTTTAATTCTGAATTTTAGTCTCCGGATACTTTTGAAGTGGTTTTGTTAGTTTTCTAGGTTTTTCTTCAATAAGCCTACATTGCTCCATTCCTGTTTGTGACGAATAGAAGTGATCATCAGTTTCTCTGCTCCCTCTACCCGCACTGCTCCTGTTTCTGTGTTAAAGAGGAATGTACCTGAGTTCAACACAGGCATCCACATCATGGACACTTTCCGTCCACCTGCATTTATTAAACACTTAGTGTACACTTGGTACTGTGGAAAACAGGAAAGAAATGATCACTGTAGCCTGTTCATGAGGGAACCAAGCGCCAGTCTTTAGCTATGTTATCTTTTTTTTTTAAACAGTATTGCTTTATTTATTTATTTTATTTTTAGATTTTATCTACTTATTTTTAGAGAGGGAAGGGAAGGAGAAAGAGAGAGAGAGAGAAACATCAATGTGCAGTTGCTGGGGGACATGGCCTGCAACCCAGGCATGTGCCCTGACTGGGAATCGAACCTGTGATGCTTTGGTTCGCAGCCTGTGCTCAATCCACTGAACTATGCCAGCCAGGTAGCTGTGTTATCTTAAACTAGTTACTTAACATCTATGAGCTTCAGTTTCCTGACGTACAAAATAAGGATGCAATATCACTCTTGCAAGGGTCTTATTTACTCATTTATTCAACAAATGTAGTTTGAATTTTTGCTCCATGCCCCATTCTCCTCCGGGAAGTAGGGACATAGAATAGTGCAGGAGGGTTGTAGAGGGTTTTTCGAAGGCTGGGCTGCAAGCAGGAAGCATTTGTACGCGAGCATTTCTGGGATATTAACTACAGAGAACTCAGAAGAAAAGAATGTGATTCTCCTAAGGCCACTGCATTAGTTGTCTATTGCTACGAGTAAGTCGCCTCTAAATTTAGCAGCTGAGAGCAATAAACATTTATCTCACAGTTTCTGTGGGTTAGGGCACCAGCAGGGTTTGGCTGGGTGGTTCTGGCTCAGGCCTCATCTGCTCGGAACCACTGTGTGTGTGTGGGGGGGCTGCAGCCACCTGAAGCTCCAGGAGGGCTGGAGGAGCTGTTGCTGAACTGACTCACGTGGTCGGGGGCAGGAAGTTTCCATCCCTCACCACCTGGGCCTCTCCATTGGGCTGCTCCTGACATGGCAGCTGGCTTCCCCTGTAAGCAAGTGATTTAAGAAAGAGAAAGAGAGAGAGAAACCAAGACAGAAGCTTCAGTCTTTTATAAGTAATTTCCAAAGTGATGCTGTATCATCTCTTCTGCCCAATCCTCTAGGTCATATAGACCACCCCGCTGCAGTGTATTGTGGGAGGGGGAGGGGCTACACAAGGAGTTATGGCCAGGAGTCGAAGGATCGTTGGGGCCTTGTTTTTAAATCTACACTTTATTTTATTTTTTATTGACTAGAGAGAGAAAAAGAAACATCGATTTGTCTTTTCACTTATTTTTGCATTCACTGGTTGATTCTTGTACACGCCCTGACTGGGGATCCAACCCACAGCCTTGGCCTGTCCGCATGATGCTCTTACCAACTGAACTACCCGGCCAGGGCCCGAGACCATCTTGAAGTCTGGCTACCAAGCGCTCCACAAAATTTTGTAATTTCTCATTTTAAATCAATATTCACCTCTATACTTAATTTTGTACTCAGAATTTGTACTTATAAGAAGAAGGCTCCCCGGCTTATATAAACTTCAGATCCCACGGAACCTGGACTCCTGTCTGGTCATGAAACGAGATTCCTTTTCGCCACACCGGTAAGTGGAAGCAGGACCCAGGCCCCCGCCATTGTTTGCTGAGGGCCTGCGGTGCCTTGTGCCTGCGGAAGGTGTAGATTTCAGCTCCTCCCTCGCTGCCGTGGCTCAACATTCCTCTGGAAGTTTAAGCTGCTGGAATTAAACCAGAGGTTTGGATAAATGGCAAAGAGATAAAGTCCTGTTTGCACTTTGTAATGGTGTATTTAAACATTTTGACAATGATCAGATGAAGCCTTTCCCTGGGGTTGGCTCTGTTCTTTCTGTAAGTGATCGTGCTTGGCAGGAGGGCCCCTCCGCCACGTGACTGGGGCGCTCACAGTTAATTGACTTGTTTGGTCTCTTTCTGCTTAAGCCACACACGTGAGGAAATGCAATTTTTTCTTCTTTGCTTCCTTTCTTAATGCACCAAGAAAAACAAAGCTGACTTTTAAATTCTACTGCATCTATTAACTTTTGAGGCTGCAGCTATGAATTAACAAAAACAAAACAGAAACAAAAACAAACAAACAACCGCCCCCCCAAAAAAAACCCAAAACACACAAAAACCCAAGAAACCTCTTTTGGTCATTGCTGAATCTTGGTGATCCGAGATGAATCTAGTCCCCTCCCGCGCCACACCCAGGTTGGCACTGAATAGTGTGCTGGGATTTGTCTAATAAAAGAAAAGGCCACCTTCTATTGAATGTCTATTTTTGTCTCATGGTATCTGCATGTATTATCTCATTTACTACTTATTTAACAGTTTGATGATCTCATTTTGCAAGTGAGGCTCAGAGAGGCTATGTGACTTGCCTAAGGCCACACAGCACAGAAACAATGAGATTGGGCTTAAATGAATGTCTGCCTTGTTTAGGAACTCAGTTCTTTCTACTCTGGGGCCCTCCTGCATCCCCAGATTAGGCTGGATTCCTGTACTGCATGATTTTATAGCATCTAGTAGCTTTGCTACACAGTACTTTCTAAATTTCATTGTTACGTGATAACAGTTGCCTATTGCTGTGTAGTAAACTGTCCCAAACCATAGTTGCTTAAAACAATTATCTCTTATTTCTTATGAGTCTTTGGGTTGGTGAGTAGAATGGGTTTGCTCATGCGGCTGCAGAGTTCAGTGGGAGGGTCGGCTGGGACAGCCAGACAGCTGGGTCTCTCTCATTGTGATCTTTCACGTGGGGCTTTTCTGCATCATAGACTCAGGGCAGTGTTCCAAGAGAGCGAAGGTGGAAGCTGTGAGGCCTTTCCAGGTCTAGGCTCTTGAACTTGTGCATTGTCCCAGGCAGCCCATTATATTGGTCAAAGCAAGTTCCAATCAGCTTCGTATAGGTTTGAACCAGGCTGGTCTTTTCACAGCTCCATCCCTAGTGCCTAGATCAGAGCCTGGTACACGGAATATTTCTCGACCTACGTGAGGTTTTCACAGTGTGTTTTTCTCCTAGCACAGTGGTGGTAGACATTCCCTAAGTGGGGTTATCATTTTACAGCTTTCCCAGGAGAGATGGTCTCCTGGGAAACATGGATGGTCTGTTCTTTCTAGGGACACCTCAGATTCCCACAGAATGATCTTCATTGTTCTCCTGGCCTACTCCTCATCCCATCTTATCTGATACTCAACCAACTGCCAGAGACACATCACCAAATTCGTAGAGAGGTGGTAGAAAATAAGGAGGGAATGTGGTCATGGAGTTCAGTCCTGGCCCCACTTCTTACTAGCTACCAGACCTTGGACCAGCCATTTAAATGCTGTGCTTTTGCCCTGACTGGCATGGCTCAGTGGGTCGAGTGTCATCCTGCAAACCGAAAGGTCACCGGTTCAGTTCCCAGTGAGGGCACATCCCTGGGTTGCAGGCCAGGTCCCCTAGCTGGGGGTGTGTGGGAAGCGATTGATGTATCTCTGGCACATCGACGTTTCTCTTCCTCTCTTTCTACCTCCCTTCCCTTCTCTCTAAAAACAAATAAATAAAATCTTTAAAGAAACTCTCTGTGTTTTTTATTTTTCTTTCTGTAGAACGGAACAATAGTGCTCATTTCTTGAGATCGATGAAAAAATTAAATGGGTTAGTAATTGTGTAAAGTATTAACAAGAGGAGTTGGCATGCAGTTTCTATTACATAAGAGTTAACTATTACTGAATTATAAGTAAATTATAAGTAACCCACGGGGCCTGACTTCAAGTTTCCAGTGAGTCATTTTCTTAAGATACCACATTGATTTTTCAGAGCTGTTGTTGTCTGTCTCATTCAACAATCTTCAGAGAATCAGGAAGCTATAGAGATGGGCGCTGAACAAGAGCAAAAGCAATCTTGCCCTGTTCATGGTTGGGTAGCTTTAATTTGCCAATTTCTAATTTTAATGTAGGGTTTAGATTTTTAACTGGTTTTCTATGAGTATGAAAGAAGATGCCTGTGATAGGGAAGGCAGTTTTATAGGCTTAAATAGAAAAATTATATTGCACCATGGAGCTTTCCTTTATTGTATTATTATTATTTTAGTATGGAGAATTTCTAACATTCAAAAGGAGAGGAAATAGTATAATCAGCCCCTGTATCCATCATCTGGTGGCTTGAGAAACACCTCATCAAAGATATTGTGGTCTGTCTAGAAAAAGGCATACTGCAGACTTTAGAAAGAAAAAGGTCTATTGTGATGGAAATGATGACAGGGAGAGTTAAGTGAAAAAAAAAAAGACATTACAAAATGCTCTAACATTATGTTTCCATTTGGTATACAAACAATATATTTTACCGGCACGTATTTGTAACCTTTCATTTATTCTTACAGAGCCTGTTAGAACTGGCAGGGGCAGCCCCTTCCCAGCAAGCAGGCAAGCAAGCAAGCAAGCTGGCCGCCACGCAAGCCGACACAGGCAGTGAACCGAGGGGAAAAACTGTACTCAGTTTCCCTCATGGGTTCGTTTTGCAGTGAGTGGGATCAGGGAGGTGGGTCCCTCTTCTCTGTGCTCTCTCCCGACTCCAGCTCAGGCCTGGGAGGGCCTTGCAAACTTGGGGTTCCCCGGATTTTGTGGTTTGAACTGACAGCACTCTTTTTTTTTCTTTTTTTTAATCCTTACCTGAGGACATCTTTTTATTGCCTCCAGAGAGAGAGGAAGCGGGGGTGGGGAGACAGAGAGAGAGAGAGAGAAAGAGAGAAATATTAATGTGAGAGAGGAGAGAAGCATGGATTGGTTGCCTCCCAGAGGCACCTAGACCGGGGATGGAACATGCAGTCCAGCCATGTGCCCTGACCGGGAATTGAACCCGCAACACTTCTTCCCTTTGGTTATGGGAAGATGCTCCAACCAACTGAGCCACGTTGGCCAGGGGAACTGGCAACACTCTTGACTGCATTGGGAGCTGTCTTAGCAGGAGGCTCCAGACTTCTGAAGTTCTGGGAGTGGAAGGTGTGTAAGACACACACCTCCTTTCTCTTGCTAATGTTGAGTGCCTCCCTGGGCCACCCTGTGGGGTGTTACTGTTCTGAACCCAGGTGGGGAAGGAAGGAGGGGTGACCAAGAGAGAGAGAAATTGTTTTTTGCCTCTAGGGACTTGGAGACACTGGAAATTAACATCTTTGAAGCTGTCACTTTGAGCCAGACATTCTATTTAGTGCTTCATACTTAAAAACTCTTCGGGAATGCCCTGGCTGGTGTGGTTCAGTGGATTGAGTGCCAACCTGCGAACCAAAAGGTCGCTGGTTCGATTCCCAGTCAGGGCACATTCCTAGGTTGCAGGCCAGGTCCCAGTAGGCAACTGGTGCGAAAGGCAACCACACATTGATGTTTCTGTCCCTCTCTTTCTCCCCCCCTTTCCCCTCTCTCTAAAACTAAATTTTAAAAAATCTTAAAAAAAAAAAAACACCCTCTTTGGGTTGTTACAACCGTGCTGGAACCGTGCTGGAGGATGGTACTATTACTATGCCCATTTGAGGGATGAGAAAGATGCAGGAAGTTCAGAGACATGTTCAAGGTCACACTGCTGACTGTGGGCTGCCTTTGAACTTCTGTCTCTTCACCACTGTAAACCATATAAACCATCTGCCTAAACACAAAGAATCTTCTAGAAAGACAGCCAGAAAATTCACAGTTGTTGCCTCTAGTCTAGGGATTGAGCCTCAGCTGGGAGGAATGGTCCAAGGAGGCTTTTACTTTCCACCTGATAGTTTGGACAGACAAGGGATATAGCTAACTTGTAGCTAAGATCAGAGCAAAATTCAGGATCCAGGGGGCCTTCGTTCAAATGCACTTCGACCCCTGGCTGGCCGTGTGAATGCAGCACGCTGCAGTTCCGTCCTCCTGCCCTTTGAGTGGAGATGGTGATGACCCTAATGCCGCTGCATGGGGCTGCTGTGAAAGTTAGGTCAGTCGACATAGTCCCAAAACATTTAAAACAGTGCCCTGTCACGTAGTAAATAAGCCAATTTTAACTGTTATTATTCTGAGCATTATTGATGGACACTTTGCCACAAATATGTATTACTTTTAAAATAAAAAATAAAGTAGTTCTTTTTAAAAGTGATTTTATTTATTTTTAGAGAGAGGGGAAAGGAGGGCAAAAGAGAAGGAGAGAAACATAATGTGAGAGAGAAACAGCAATCGGGCTGCCCCTCTCACACCCCCAGCTGGGGACCTGGCTTGCAACCCAGGCCCGTGCCCTTATTGGGAATTGAACCAGCAACCTTTTGGTCTGCAGGCTGGTACTCAATGCACTGAGCCACACCAGCCAGGGATAAAGTAGTTCTTTTGAAAGGCCAAGTACAAAGTCTAATAAAGTTAGACATGCACTTATCCTATGACCCAGTAATTTCACTCTTGGGTTAAGAGAAATGAGTACACATGGCCACAAAAATACTTGTTTAAGAAGGTTCATAACGGCTTTTTTTTTTTCCAGAGTAGTCCAAACTGGAAATAAGAGGACAAATAAGTAAATTGTAGTATAGTCAGACAATGGAGTAATCAGCCATAAACAGGAATGAACTACTGGTGCTTCCAAGAGCCAACATGACTGAATCTGAAAAAAACAACAACCGTAATTTGAGTTGGAAGAAACCAGATGCAAGAGATCATTCTGCATGGTTGCATTTCTATCAAGTCCGAGAACAGGCAAAAAATTAATGGAGGTAGAGGTCAGAATAGTGGTTAACTGGGCTTGGGAAGGCAGGAGGAAACTTTCTGTGGGATGGAAATGTTTTATGCCCCAGGGTACATGTAGTAAAGTCTGGAGACATCTGTGGTTGCCACAACTGGTGAAAAAGGTGAGTACGGCTGGCGTCTGGTGGGTAGAGGCCAGAGATGCTGCCAAACATCCTATAGTGCTCAGGCCAGCCCCTCAGTGAAGTATCTGTCCCCAAGTGTCAATAGTGTTGAGACTGAGAAACCTTGGTTAAAACCCCTGGTTGAAATTGCTTAAACATGACCAAGCAATTCCTGCATCCTTGTGGATACTTGCTGTTATTACAGGCAAAATCTGAATGGCAGAGATGGCTGGTGACCTTGAGGATAGAATTGCCACTGGAAAACAGCTGAGCAGACAGGGACATTTCCCAGTCTCCTTTACATCTAGGTATATCCATGTGATTCTTTCTTGCAAACAGAATGTGAGCAAAAGCAGTAACGTATGTTAGCTTAGGGCAAGGCAATCAAGAAATGCGTCTTCTCCATTCTCTTGCCCTTGCTACCACGATGCAGACAGTGATGGAGAGCTGTCAATCAGCTGGCTAGCACTGTGAACAGGAGATAAACTTCTGTTATACAGACCCTGAGATGTTGGGCTTCATTTGTTGCTGTGGCTAGTGTTACTCCAATAGAGTGTTCACCCAGAAAGTATAGTCTCTGAAGGGCAGATCTTCCAAGCTGAGCTATTAAGAGGCAGTTGATCTCATTTGTAAATTCTCCAAAAGCAGGGATCATATGGTACACATTTTCTTAATCCCCCATAGTGCTAAGCACTGTGTGTGTGTGTGTGTGTGTGTTTTCCAAAGTCATATGGCTCTTGAATAGAAGAGAACTGTGTCCTTTTTGTAATCCTTCCAAGGCACTGTTTATTGGACCGCAAACACCCACTTGCACATTCTCGTCCCATATGTTTTGGGGTCAGCGTTACCTTACCAGCGTTGGCTTCTGATGGGTTTCAGTTAAGCCACTGGCTTTCCCTAGCATCAGTGTTTGGTTCACAGACCAACACTGAACCAAGGCAGAGCCAATAAGATACAAAGTATTAGCTGGGTCTCCTGAAGGGAAGCCGTTTCTTCTCTTTCAAGAGAGACCCCCAAATATACTTTTTCTTCTCCCAAGTGGTAGTGTAGGTATGTGAGACTTCCAGCTACTGCAGTCACAATGCCACCAAGAGGGCAATGCTTGGAGCTGTCAAGGAGCCACGGGTTGAGATGGGGCCCAAACAGCGTCAGATGTAAGTTCTTTCTGCATTTCTTCTCTGCCACTCTCAGCATGTTGCTTTTGTTGACTTGCGGTGGCCAAATAATACCCATGATTCCAGACATTGAGATTGCAATGTCATGTATCTCTGTTAATGAGAAAAACCTTTCCCAGAAGCACTTGGCAGGTTTTTCCTCTAGCCTTGTTGCTTGAAAGGACATCACAGGACGATGCCCAAAGCAGTCACTGGAGAGTGTCCGGATCACCACGGTCGGCTCCTGTCTATCATGATTCTCTTCTTGAGGCTGAGTCTGGGACTGGGACCCATCTTCCTGGAAGTACATGGCCACCAGGAGGAAGGTAAACTCCTGGTCATGACTAAAATTCTGACTAAAAAGGGGGACTGTTTCTTTGAGTAGGCTAACAATAGTGTGTGCAATGTATCTTGCCATTTATTATAGATATTTGTATGTGTGGTAGATCAGTCAATTGTAAGTAATATAAATCAGAAAAAAAGGGAGGAATTTATTGGCTTGCACATTTTGAAAGTTCAGAGATAGCAGCTTCAGGCATGGCTGGATCCAGGCAACAAAAGCATCACTACTTGGTTTCTCTTTTCATCTCTTGCCTGCTTTCCTGGTTTCTCGCTTTATTCTTAGACAGAAACTCCCTAACGGGTAGTCCTAGAAGCTACAAGCTTACTCTCTACTTAGCAACTTCAAAGGAAAATGTATTTCTTAGGCAACTGTTCCAACAGAAGTGTAAGAATTGAGCCTCCATGACTTGGTTTGGATCACACCTCCATCCTTGAACCAATCACTGTACCCAGCAGTAATGGAAAGCTCTCATTGGCCAAGTCTAAATCTTGTGCCTACCTCTCAAACCAGAAAATGAGGTCATCACCATATGCAAAAAGATTAAGACGGTGGACAAAGAAACCAGAATGCTACCAACGTGGACTTTGAGTGACAAGGGTCTCTGAGGGCCCCTCCCAGTCCCAAAGGCACATTTGAAAAGTCATCAGACTTTCTTTGGTTCCTTCACTGACCCTTACCTATGACTGAGACTTGTTCTTCCTCCATACTGAGTCCTTAGGCCAGCGCTTCTCAAAGAGTAATGTGCCGCTGAGCCAGCTGTGGGGAGTGTTTTCAAATGCAGATTCTGATTCAGCGTGTCTGAGTGGGGGCCTAAGATTCTGTATTTCCAGGGACCACACTTTGAATAACTCGGGCTCAGAGTACTTCCTGGATATTAGCTCAGCTTTCCAGAGAAGACCACAATTGTTAGGAAGAAAAGCACATCACACAAATAATCCTTTTAAAAAAATTTAAATTAAAAGGTGAGTCTATGTAAAGAAAAAATGTTAAATAAGTAATAATAAGGTAGTTCATGGTTGTGGCAAAAAACCCAAAGGCGTGACTCGAGTAAGTGAAAGTTGGCAAGCTCTGATACAGCCAGACGCCCTTCTGGACTTACTTTGGTTGAACCAGGCTGGACAAAAATTCCTTACTTGAAAACTGGTTCTAGAGAAATCTTTCAAAACACAGACAGTGGCCACTACCTCCACATAGACCTTCTAAGTCCAAATGGCCTTTATTTGTGACATTTTTAAACCTGGGGTGGGGGGAGGGACTATTTTTTCAAAACGAGGCCTTCATTTCTGGGAGAGGAGGCATTGTGTATACTAATTGCCAGTTGCAAGAACCAAGTGGCCAGGGTGTCTGGCTTTTGAAGTCTTGCAAAACAGACTTATAAAAGTTGGCAGCCCAGCCATCCAGAATCCAAGGCCTTGAAAGATCCCAGCTTGTTTATTTACAGAAAGCTTGCTTTTGCTGACCAGGCCGATTTAAAACTTGCTCAGTGGTAGAAAGATGTGTGTGTGTGTGTGTTTCCTCTTCTTTTACGTTGTATAATTATAAACACCTATTGCCAAGGAACTGGGGCTCATGTCACCTTGAACTTAATTTTTGTTTACCCTGAGCATCAAATATTCATTTCAGAGAGGCTACACCAGGCAGAGAGAGCGCTGACTCTCCCCAGGGGAGAAGTTTCAGTAGGTTTTTTGCCACACTATTTGCACCAGTGGCCTTCCCAAATCATGCCTCATTTGCATTAATTCAGTAAAAAGTGAAAAGTAATAAAGAAAAAAAGGCATGTTTTGATTAATTTCAAAAAATCTTTATCTGACAACATATACACTAAATCTGATTAACGGTGACATACTGCTAAATCTGGATAACGGTTTTTTTTTCTTCTAGAAAATGGCCTCTATCTTCTGTATCTAGAGAGGAAGGATTAAGAGACCCATGTTAATCCTTTGGCTGGTTTTCAGTAAATCTTTGGTAGGCTGGCATTCTCTCTCTGTGTCACCCTTCCTGTCCCTTCCTTCCTTCCTTTCTAAACATTATCAGATACTTCCTATGGTAGTACTGTCTGTTTGCGATGTAATAAAAAACAAAATAAAAATAATATCAGCTTGGATGGAGTTCAGTTTCCGGGCTGGAGTGACAAACTTAAATGCACAGTGGGAATCAGGGAATGCAGTGAATAGAGCTGGCTTGTGTAGGACAAGAGGTGATAACCATTACTCAGCCTCAGTGTCTGGGAGACATCAGGGAATGGTGGGGACTCCAGCAAACTGGAGAACCCATGCTCCTTTCCAGATCCTTATATAAGCTATGCAGGAAAGTAGACCCTGCTTTTCCACACTTTCAGGTGCCTATTTCCAAAGAAACCAGAAATTGACAGAAATTCAGATCCTTCTATGAAGTCTACCAATATTCAAATACTGGCAACTAATTTAGACTTCTAAAACATTGTATGGGCCAAATCTGTAGTCTAGATTTGACCAAGTGTAAAAGAGTAGCTTTCAAACAGTTTTTATCTTGATTCACAGTAGAAACCCATTTTATATCCTGACGGCACGCCCACACCCACATGCTCCTGAAATGTAAGTTTCCAGAATACTATGTGTGGTACCATATTTTCTGTTGTATCCTATCCTAACCTCCTCTTTAAATGATTGGATCATTTAAACAATCTAATGATTGTTTCAGGACTCTGCTGCCAGGTAGCTCAGTTGGTTAGAGCATCGTCCCCACACACCAAGGCCCAGGTTTGACCCCCAGTCACAGCACACACAGCACTCAACCAGTGAATGATGCCATGAGTGGAGCAACAGATCGATGTTTCTCTCTCTCTCTCTCAAATCAATAAATACGCTTTAAAAAAAGACCCATTCATGGATCACTGCATGAATTATGGAAAACTGAGTCAGAACAGAAGTAACAGTTCTCAGCACTGGCTACGCAGAAAATCAATCAACTGAAGAACTTTAAAGAAATACGGACACCTGGTCCTTATCCCAATTACATCGTACTGTCTGGGCCTGGGTCCGGGCATTGGAAGGTTTCCATCTCTCCTGGTGATTCTGATGTGCAGCCAGTGCTGAGAACCCTGTCTCAGTATTCACCGTCAGGAACTCTTCCCGATCCGAATTCTAATCCAGGCCTGATATTTTCCAGCTGTGTGTCCTTAGGCCATTTGCTTAACCAGAGGCTCTCTTTCCCCAGCTGCAAATTGTGCGCAGTAAATGGCACTGAACTTGTTGGATTGCTCAGAGATGAAATGAGGTAAGATATGTGAATGTTTTTTCCCTGGAACCTAATACTATAGTCTACACAGGGTGGGGCAAACGTAGGTTTACAGTTGTGAGTATGCAAAACACAGTTTATTCTTGTACTACTATTTATTAATTGTTGTCTTATTTTCCATACGAGCAGCTGTAACCCTACTCTTGCCCCCCTGTATACATGGCAGGTGTTCAATATATAGGAACTCTTGTTCTGCGTGGGAAAGACAAACTTAAACAAATGAGTTACTCAGGGCCCCAGTCAGACCTTTAATTTAAAGATAGCCCCCGTCTGCTGTTTGTGCCTGCTGCCTTGGGCTGCATGGGGAAGTGTTAGCCCTTCGCTGGAGGTACTTTCTGGAATGAGTACGAAAGATGCCGGTGGAGCTGTGAGTTCATTTACATGTGGCAGCTGTGTGAGTCTTGTCAAAATAATAATGGTGGTAATTATAGTAACATGTATGTGTGGAGCGATCGACTGTCCTGGTTTCCCCGGGGCTGAAGGGGTTGAACGTGAGCCTTGTATAAGTAGGTGTCCCACTCATTTCATTTGCCTAAAACTCTCCAGAATGTAGCATGCAACCCTTAAGGCCAAAGCCAGCCCACCGCCAATTATTTGTTTTTCTTTTTTAATTGAATTTTTTTGAGTTGAAACTTGAATTGGAATTTAATTGACATTTTTACTGAGTTAATGGTAGATCCACATGCAGTTGTGAGAACTAATGTGGAGATCTCTTGTACACTTTCCCCGATGATATCATTATGCAACACTGTAGTATAATATCACATTCCGCTTATTGACATTAATACAATCCACCGATCTTGTTCAGATCTTCCTAGTATTACCTGGACTCGTGTGTGTGTGTGTGTGTGTGTGTGTATTAATTCTATACACATGTATCACCTGTGGTTTGTGTATTCATCACCGCAGCAAGCAACTGAAGGGTTTCAACACCACAGGGCCCCCTCCTTTTGCCCTTTTACAACCGTACTCACTTCTCTCCCAGGTTCTACCTTTAGTCTTCATCCCTAACCGAGGGCGACCATCAGTCTGTCCTCCTTCTAAGATGTTGTCATTTCAAAAATGTTACACAATGAGAACCCTATTGCATATAATTTTTGCAGATGTTTTCCCCTGCTCAGCATAATTCCTTGGAGATTCATCCAAATTATTGTATCAATAGTTGGTTCCTTTTTATGGCTAAATAATATTCCACCGTAAGGATGTGCCACAGTGCAACTGTTTACCTGTTGAACCACATCTGGGCTGGTTCCAATCTTTGGCTCCACTTCCTGTTTTTGTATAAAGTTTTATTGAAACACCGCCGTGCCCACTTGTTTACATACGGCCTAGAGCTGCTTTGCAGTGTTGTCTAGTTGTTCCCTATGGACCATATCCATGGCCCACAGCCTAAAATATTTACTATCTGGCTCTTTACAGAAAAAGTTTGCCAACTTCTATCCTAAGCACTTAACATAGATTAATATATGTTATTATCCCCCTGTTATCATTATGATCATTATCCTTACTTTGCAAAGGAAGAAATGGAGGCATGGAGAAGGTGAGTAATCTGCTCAAGGTCACACAGCAGAGCTGGGGTTTGAACCCAGGCAGTCTGGCTCTGGGGCCCCATGCTTAACCAATCCTGCTCTCAGTCAACTCGGAAGAGGGGAACTCAAAACAGGAAAGGCAGGGAAGAGTCTGCAGTTTGAGTTGCAAGGGTTGTCTCTGAGGGCTGACGGGAGAAGAGGGTTTAGCCAGTGGTCATTGCTTTTTCATGAGACTAATATTTGGAGCAGAGCTAAAACTACTCACTAATTTGAACTTAGTTTAATATAATATAGGGCTTCTTACATTTTTCCAGGATTTAACCAAAGCTTGCTGGTCCCCTGGTTTCCACAGCTACATTGGCAATGGGAAAATTAGCATAGTGGTCATTATCTTTCCTTCATCTCCCGGGGATTTTCAGGTAGGTGGGGTCTGGGTCCGAGAGAGACCTCTTTGGAGCAGGGAGGGGCTCGATGGTGTTATTGGAAAGAAATGCCTTACTCTCCTTTTAGATGGAAAGACTTATTACGCCCTACTGAGAAGAGCTGGGTCTCCTTTAGGGCAATGGACTATCCTGATATTCTCAGGACTGAGTGGGGTTTCTGGGATGCAGGAGCAGGAAAGTCCTGGGCAAACTGGAATGAGCTGGTTACCCTATTCCCAGCCTTGGTTTGGAGGGGGAGTGGGGATTTCAGAACACAAAGATTAAAGACAGCGGCATTTGTATTCTTTCAGATGCTTTTGGTTTGTTCATTTTTTTCTGAACAATTTGAGAGCTCCTTGCAAACAGAGGGGCTCTTCTTCCCCTGTAACCCAGCATCTGTGACCTGAGAACGAGGGCTCCACCCTACCTGATCAAGTGCAGTCATGGAGCTCAGGGAGACTAGTGTTAACATAAACCATTTTGTACTGTACCCTCTCATGCTCAAATTTTTCCAACCACCCCAATACAATTCTTTATAGCTGCTTTTTAAAAATTCTATTTGCTTATTGATTTTAGAGAGAGAGAAAGGAAAAGGGAGAGGAATAGTGAGAGACATCAATTTGTTATTCCTTTTATTTATATACTCATCACTTGATTCTTATGTGTGCCCTGACTGGGGATTGAACCCACAACTTTGGCATATTGGGACAGTGATCTAACCAACTGAGCCACCCAACCATGACTATAGCTGTTTAAAAAAAAAAAAATCAGGAAGCAGCCCTGGCTGGGTAGCTCAGTTGTTTAGAGTGTTGTCCCATAAGCCAAGGTTGCAGGATCAATGTTTTTGTCTCTCTCCCTCTGTCTCTCTAAAATCAATAAATATAAATTTAGCCCTGGCTGGTGTAGCTTAGTGGATTGAGCTCTGGCCTTCGGGTGAACCAAAGGATCATCAGTTTGATTCCCGGTCAGGGCACATGCCTGGGTTGCAGGCCAGTTGGAGATGCGTAAGAGGCAACCACTCACTAATGTTTCTCTCCCTCTCTTTCTCCCTCCCTTCCCTTCTTTCTAAAAATACATAAATTCAAAAAAATTAAAAACTATTAAAAAGATACAAAAATTTGCCTCCTTCCTTTGTGTCTCTTTTAATCTACATGTAGAACAGCTCCCTAGCCTTTGTCTTTTTTTTTTTTTCAGAGTTTAGGCCAGTTCTACAGAATGTCCTTTAATTAGGATTTGTCTGATTGTTTCCATGGGTTTAGATTCAGGCTGAACATTTTTGGCAAAATACTGCAAAGGTGAGGGTGTGGGCGTCCTTCTCAGGGAATGACTTTTACGTTTACAACAGCTGACAGCTGACTCCTTATCCCTAAAGGAGAAGTACCTTGCCCAAGGTCATCTCTGCGTCTCGGTTGGTGACCCCCGACTCTAATTCTGGTCTCCATGTCCCTCCACACCTATGTAATTCGTCTGTCTTCTGTGTTCTTAGAAATGGACTTTCTCCCCACTATAGCCTGTTTTTTTTGGGGGGTGAGAACTCTGCTGAAAAAACCCTTTTTTCCTCACTCCTTTTGCACATGACACGTTTTTCTCCAACAAGGCCTCAGCTGCTATTGTTTGCGGCTGCCTTCTTTGCATCCAGTCCTTCCTCTTTTCAAGATAAGGCCTGTTTTTTCCCAGGGTTCAGGGAGCCCCGCCTACCAGAGCTGTTCCAGGCACGTAGAACACTGTTTTCCCTTCTCTGATAAGGCTCCTTTGCTGAGAACATTCCTTTTGTCTCTTACCTGTCCCCATGGCACTGGAGAGTCACGTCTATGTTAGCCTGATAGTGTGGCCGTTTGCTTCTGTTAAGATGCTATTTCATTGTCTGTGTTGTGTATTCTTTTATTTTATTTTTTTTAAATGACTTTTTTTTTTAAAGATTTTATTTTATTTATTTTTGGAGAGGGAAGGGAGGGAGGGAGGGGGAGAGAGAGAGAGAGAGAGAGAGAGAGAGAGAGAGAGAGAGAGAGAGAGAGAGAAACATCAATGTGCAGTTGCTGGGAGACATGGCCTGCAACCTAGGCATGTGCCCTGACTGGGAATCGAACCTGCGATGCCTGGTTCGCAGCCCGTGCTCAATCCACTGAGCTACACCAGCCAGGGATGTGTTGTGTATTCTTGACAGCCAGTTAGCTGACCATCTCCAGAATCTCGGCTGAATTCAAAGGTCCTAAAACTTGAACATGTGTTCAAGTCACTTGGAGGGCTTGTTCAATCACTGACGGCCGGCCAGCCCCACCTCCACAATTTCTGTTTTGGTAGCTCTGCGAAGGGGTCGATGATTTGTATTTCTAACCTGTTCAGAAATGCAAATAGTGTGGGCCCAAGAGCTATACCTTGAGAATCACTAGCTTAAGCGGTGCATTTGTGTAATATCAAACTGATGGTGTTGAAATATTTCTAAGTAAATTACAAACATTATAACATCTACAAAACCTGGCAACCCTCCATTCCCAGGCACTCAGACCTTTCCTTGCCCTTGTTCCCACATCCAATCTGTCAGTTTCCTCTGTTCTAGCTTCAGTATATACCCCGAATCTCTCCTTTTCTCCTGTACCATCCTAGTCCAAGCTTGCATCCCCTCTCACCCGGAACATCGCAGCCACTTTCTGTCTGGTGTCCTCTCCTACTCCTGCCTGCCGCCCCCACCCCCCACTCTCTGCCAACGCAATCACCTGAGCAATCTTTGAAAAATGCAAGTCAGGTCAAGTCATTCTGCTGAAAACACATCCAGTGGCTATTGCTATTAGAATGAATTACAAACTTCTTTTATGACTGATGGGAGCCGACATGCCCCCACCTGTCCTTGCCTCACTTCCCTGCGTTATCGCTTACTTGTCCTGCTTTGCTCATCACTCCAGGTGCATGGCGTCCTGCAGGTCCTGCACATACCAAAGCTTTTGCATTTGTGATTGGTGGGCTGCCACCTCTCTCCAACTGTGTGGCTGACCAAAGGCTACCTTCTTTATCCACCTATCTGAAGAAAGAGGGAAGTGATGTCCCAGAGGTGCTGTTAGGTGAGGAAGTGTGTATTGCATGTATGTTACCATTTAAGTAAAGGGCAGAGGATCCCTGCCTCTTTGCTTGGGCGTGATTAGAATACTTCTGAAAGGATGCACAATAAACCGGTAACTGGGTTGCTTCTAGGAAGACAAACTGGGCATCTGGGGAAAGTGGGAGGAAGAAGATTTTCACCCTGAGCCTTTTGAACCTTTTGAATTTTGAACTTCGTTAATGTATTATCTTGTCAAAGTAAACAATCAAACCTGATTGATTCAATAAGTAGTTCTGTGGCTAGCCTAACAAGCTATTTATTTCTTTTATTGCACTGATCACAATCTGTAATTATCTTGCTTGTGTGTTTCTTTTATTTTCTAGATCACAAGATTATAAACTCCTTGCGAGCAAGAGTATCCCTGTCTGGCTCACCGTTATATTTCCCAGGAGTGCCTGGTAAGAGGCAGTAAATCTATACATATTTGTTGAATGAGTGAATCCTGTACAATGGGGACTCGATGGGGGGAATGTGCAATAAAATCACCTGGGGGTTCAGAATCAGCCTATGCTAGAACCCCACACTGGCTGGAAAGGAACCTCCAAGGGTTCATCACTGTCTAATGCACTTGGGATGCACTACCATCCGCTGTAAGTCCCATGCCAAGACGTTGTGTTTGCTGGGACATGTCGGTACAATAACGCTGGAATCATGTTAGCTGTGTCAGGCCTTAGCTATTCTCCTTGAAAAAAATGGGTGGAGTGAATGAACGTTATTCCTATTTTATCTTTATGATAGTTGCCATATTCTTAGGCCACCTATATTATTACTATTTTAAATTATTTACTTATTTTCTTTTTAGAGAAAAGGGAAGGGAAGGAGAAAGAGAGGGAGAGACATTGATGCAAGGGAGAAGCTTCAATCATTGCCTCATATATGCACATGCCATGACTGGGGACTGAATCTGCAATCCCGGCTTGTGCCCTGAGTGGGAATGGAACCAATGACCTTTCACTTTGTTGGATGACACCCAACTGACCGAGCCACACCAGTCAGGGCTCCACCTATATTACATTGCACTGCATTGCATTGCATTATATTACATTACATTATATTATATTAAAATTTTATTCTTCTTCTTGAAACCCTCTCACTTATTCTAGTCATAGAAATTTTATTTTGAAAGGAAATGTTATATCAACATGTAAGCAGAAAACCTGTGTCCTTTGTCATCAGCGGGAGGTAGATTAAAAATAAAGACAGAGAAACAACACAATGTGATTACATTTTGGTTAGATCCTGTTGCTTGGTAGAAGCTTTAGGATTTGGGATGGCTTGCCCTTTGCTCAAAAAGGAAACTGAGATTTCCTACGAAAGGTAGAAGAATTGGAGGATAATCGAAAAAGGGGTGATGTTCTCACAGCGTTGTTTTAAGTGGTACCCAAAACATCGCACCTTCCCGTGGGGTAACATTGCATCCAAGCAGTTCATTTCACAAGTGGGGAAACCGAGGCCCAGAATGGGGAGCGGAGTTTCCCCGGGACGCTCATTTGGGAATTTAATCAAGTCATCCGGACTGCTAGCTTTGACTGTAGGAGCTGCATCAGTGTGTGCCTGGGTCACGGTCTGGCACACGGTGTCACTCAAGAAATGTGACCTGACGTGACTGCTAATGTTTCTCTTGTTACTTATTTTATGTAACATCTCTATGGGGCAATTGACTTTTGCTCTTTTTGTCCATAACTGAACCTTCAGTTCTTTGAGGTCAGGGCCTGTATGTCACCCCGTGTCACCTCAGCTTTTACTGAGATACTGTTCACACAACACACGCTTCATCTATTTCAGGTGTACAGTCCCAGTAAAAAATGTTCAGAAAGTTAAAAATGTACAATTCAGTGGCTTTTAGTGCATTTACAGAGTTGTGCTACTGTTGTCATAATCAATGTTATAACATTCTCATCACCTCAGAAAGGAACCCCATACCTTTTAGTAGTCACTCTGCATCCCTCCCTCCCCTGTTTGTTACTACCTTCTGTTTTTAGAGTTTCACCGGTCTGGACTTTTCATGTAAGTGGAATCATACAATATTCAGTCTTTTGTGACTGGCTTCTCTCACTTAGCATACTGTTTCAAGGTCCATCCGTGTTGTAGCAGGCATCATGACTTCATTCCTTACTGTGACTGGATAATATTCTATTGATGGATGCAGCCCAGTTTTTGTAATACTCACCCGAGGACATTTTTTTTTTCATTGTTTTTACAGAGAGAGGAAAGGAGAGAGAGAAACGTTGATGCAAGAGAGAAGTGTCAATCAGCTGTTTCCCCTAAGTGCCCCAGAGGAGGATCACACATGCCTGGACCAGGGATCGAACCTGCAACCCATGCACGTGCCCCAGTAGGGAATAGAACCCACAAGTCTTTGGTTACAGGACAATGCTCCAACCAAATGAGCCACACCAGCCAGGGAGGATACACCCCATTGTGTGTATCCACTCATGACACAATGGGCATTTGGGTTGTTTCCGCTTTTGGGATCTTAGGAAGAATGCTGCTGTGAGCACTCACGTACAAGTTTGTGTGTGGCTGCATGTTTTTGGTTCTCTTGGGTATCTCTCCACCAAGGAGTGGAAGGACTGAGTCATGTGGTACCTCTAGGGTGGACCTTTTTAGGAGCTGGATTGTCTTCCATAGCGGCTGTACCATTTTACATGGTATCTCCTATATTTTGTGTCCCATGTTAGTTTGGAGATTTTAGTTGCAAGGTATGAAGACTCACTCCATCTACTTTAGGAAAGGGCGGGCTTGCGGTAAGGATATTTGTTGGACTTTACCTGTGGCGTCATTCTTATGGAACGCCAGCAAGACCAAATAAAAGAGGCCATGCATGCGGGTGGACCAGGATCAGGGTCATCAGGATTCTGCCTTTCTGCTGCACCTAAAATGCCCCAGCTGAATCCCCACCTCCGTTCCCTCTGCCCCTTCCTCAGATATATGGAGGGCTGCTGGCTTGTGTCACCTTAAATGCCATCTCCCTTCAGGGGGCTGACCTGACACTCTGAGGTAGCCAGCCTCACCACTCTCTGCTCTTCCACCCTGTCTGATTTCTCTCACAGCACTGATCAGTTTCTGATACTGTTTTGTTTATTTACGTGTTTACTTTGAGATTATTCATCCCCCTCCTTTGCTCTCCAACCTGTCAAATTGGAGCCTTGTGGGAATAGGTCTGTGTTATTTTATCCTAGGATTAGTGCCTGTGAGTGTGTCACCTGACCTGGTCAAAGGAACTTTGCAGGTGCGACTGAGTTAGGGATTTTGAGATGGAGAGACTATCTGGAATGATCTGAGTGGGCTCAGTGTAACCACGGGAGTCCTTGTAAAGAGGGAAGCAGGAGGGTCCAAGTCAGAGGAGGTGTGGCAGTAGAAGCAGAGGCGGGAGGGATGTGAGAGCCGGCTGTGAAGACGGGAGGGGCCAGGAGCCAAGGACTGTGGGCAGCCTGTAGAAGCTGAAAAGGCAAGGAAACGGATTTCCCCCAGCGCCTCCAGAAGGAACACAGTTTTCCATTTTAGCCCCATAAGATTCATTCCAAACTTCTGACATCCCGCACTGTAACAGTACATTTGTGTTGTTTGAAGCCACTACATTTGTGGCCATTTGTTATAGCAGCAATAGGAAATAAATGCAGCACTCAGTAAGTACTTGGCAAAAAGATGAACGAGGAAGGCCTCACAGGCACTTGAAAGTCGTGAGAGAGCTCAGCTGGCCCCGACACAGGCTTACAGCATACCACTCTGCTGTTAGCTGAGTCAGAGCTGTTACTTTCTCTAGTTTGGGCTTGGTATGGGCCGTCTTCTTTCCCTTCCTGCCACCACCCACACACTTCCCTCACCCTCTACTCTGCTTGGTTTTTGGTCAGACTTGCTTGGTCTTTATATACAGATGATATACAAGGTCTGTCCAGAAAGTATCTGACCGTGTACTGTGAAAACTAGAGACGTTTATTGAAGAAGATACAAGATACAAGAAATACTGTATGTCTGAAAATGATGCCTCAGTCCCCTTCAGAGTAGGTACCTTGGGACCTCACACAGTTCTCCCAGTGTCTCTTCCACTGTTCAAAACACTCTGCAAAATCTTGTTGGCATCGCCATCAGCTGCCTTCTCATATTTTCCTGAATCTCATCAATGGTCTGAAATCTCTTCCCTTTCAAATTTGATTTTAGTTTTGGAAAAAGCCAGACGTCGCACGGTGCTAAATCTGGGCTCTAGGGGGACTGAGTCACCTGAGTGATTTGATGTTTTGCCAAAATATTCTGCATGAGACGTGATGCATGAGCAGGTGCGTTGTTGTGATGAAGCTGCCAATCACCAGTTGCCCATAGCTGTGGCCGTTTTCCTTGGATTGCATCTCTCAACCGACAAAGAGCACTGAGGTAGTACTCCTTATTAATTGTGTGGCTTGGAGGGGCGTACTCGTGATGGACAACACTTTGCCAATCAAAAAACACAGTCATCATGGTCTTGATCTTGCTGTGAATTTGCTGCATCTTCCCTGCGGTGCCTTCTCCGGGCAAGGAGAACCAGGTAACTTCTGTTGGGACAGCAGGGCCTTCGTTTCCAGGCCATAGCCATAGGCCCACCATTCATCTCCGGCTGTGACCTTCTTGAGGAAAGCTGGTTCATTGGTAGCAGTTTGAATCAGGTCATTAGCAACTGCAGCACGATGTTCCTTCTGCTCTGGTAGCAGAAGCCACGGAATGAATTTTGCCACGACATGTTTCATGCCAAGATCCTGGGTCAAAGTCTTGGACACGTTAGTTTTTGGAATCCCCAGATCAGCTTCTAGTCCTTGCACTGTCAGTGGTCAATCTTTGTTTAGACTGTACGTGTTCAACATTCTCAGGCATTCTGCTTGTTGCAGGCTTCCCAGAATGCGGATCCCTTTCAGTAGGTTCTCGACAATCTCTTTGAAGCGTGTGCCACACTTCGAATTTGCACAGCACTCATTGCATCGTCCCCGAAAACCTCCTGAATCATCTGAATAGTTTTCACAGAGGAATGTTCAAACTTAACACACAATTTTTGGTGTTCCACTTGCTCAGTCATTTTGAATGTGACAGTCACACAGTACACATGCTCACTCGACGGCTTCTACCGCCTAGCTACCACTAACTAGTGCAGTGAAATTGTCATTATTCGCACATGCGCATTCCAGTCCACTCGCCTTGGCTGCCAGGTTACATTGATGTCACACAGACCTTTCTCATTATATTAACAATGGCTGGACTTTTTCTGGACAGACCTTGTATATTGTATATTATTTTCTCATAGTGTGCGTGCATGTGTGTGTGTGTGTGTGTGTGCCACATCTCTCTCATAGTTTGTGTCCTAATATCTTACCTGCTGAAGCTCCAGGGGTCTAATCCCTTTCTTACTTTGTCCACTGACCCCTCGCTGAAGGAGGATTGTTTCTTTGTGTTGCAGTTTCAGATTTTATGAGTTCAAGGCCTCATTTCCTGTCCTTACGTTTGTGCTTCAGCCCAAGACCCTTGCTTTCCGAGACCCATGGCGCCTCCCCACTCTGGCAGTCACAGCCTCGGTTCACACTTGCTGGTTTGGTTTTCGGTTCCATTTTTGTTTTTTGGCTGCTGGGGATTTCCCTTACTTTCTTGTGAACTCGGTTACTGGTTTGAAAGAATATTTATCTTTTACCCGGAAGTTTCAGATGTGTTGGTAGGAAGGGTAGGATGTTTCAGGTTATCTAAATCTGCAGTTGCCGGGAATAAACTGCTTTCCCTGTTCTGTTTTTAGTATCTTTTCTCTACCTCCTAGCTCTGAATATTCAAAGACTCTGTTCTTCCTGTCCCATCCTAGTCCTTCCTATCTTGCATGTCCTTTATCTCTGCAGTTTCAAATCCTTTTATTAGTCAGCTGATGCACTCCATAGGTTTCAATTTAAATTCACCCCAAATGGAAATCTGACAAGTCAGCCTGTTTCCTGCCTGGCCCAATGTATTCGTGTCCGGCCACCTCAGAAATCACTCTCTAGCCCTTGCATTGACTGCCCTTGGAGCTGATGCTCACATCTGACCCAACCAGCTGTGGTGTGAGCAGACGAGGCTAGTCAGAAGGTTCCAAAAACCTCTGCCTATCCTTTAGAAGGGCCTGTGGGTGGGGGAGACATCATGATTGACATGTTCAGTGACCTATCCTGAACTGACCCTGCAATCCAGTTGATTGGTAATAGCCAGAGGGTGTTTGTGGTTTTCTTTCTTCTTTCTTTCCTTCTTTCTTTCTTTCTTTCCTTCTTTCTTTCTTTCTTTCCTTCTTTCTTTCTTTCTTTCTTTCTTTCTTTCTTTCTTTCTTTCTTTCTTTCTTTCTTTCTTTCTTTCTTTCTTTCTTTCCTTCCTTCCTTCCTTCCTTCCTTC